>CM026275.1:3073946-3130689 GCA_014851415.1 Cnaphalocrocis medinalis
AAGGTCAATTTCTACCGAGAGATCAGCAAGAACTCGTAGAACTTAATCTTTTCAAATTTGTTATCATAAAATTTTTTTAAAGAATTAAATAAAATATAATTTCATAATACATAACACTGTGTAGGTGAACAGCTTATCATTTCTCACAAATTCTTGTCATTTAGGTATCTTCAATTGTATAATAGGCATTTGGCATCAAATAAGATTTAACTTTAGATTTAAATTTATGTGTGGGTAAATCAACAAGGGTTTGTGTAATTTGTTAAAAATTTAATGCTCATGTCCGACAAATGAATTACCAATTTTAATAAGTCTGAGATTTGGAACAGCAAGTTTGTGTTTATTTCTGGTGGTTTAGGCAATGCGTTATCAGATTTCTTCGGTAATAATTGAGGATTTTTATAAACATACATTATACAGTCAAAAATATACTGTGATGCTAATGTTAAGATGTTGATTCTTGAACAAAATCTCTAAGCGAGTCTCGTGGTCTAAGGTCCGTATATGGCTCTGACGGCCTCGCTTCTGTAGCACAAATATGGCTTGAATGTCAGCCGCAGTTCCCCACAAGAGTAGACCATAAGACATAACGCTATGGAAATAACTAAAATATACAAGTCTTGCTGCTTCAATATCGGTCAGGTTGTCTTATTTTTCTGACTGCATATGCAGCTGAACTGAGTCTTCCAGCCAGAGCTGCAATATGAGGGCCCATTGTAATTTTGAATCTAACCTAATGCCCAGAAATACGGTAGAATTAATAACTTCAACATCTTCATTGTTCATATTGATCCTAGTGCTGACCTGTCTTACGTTGGGCAATGTAAATTTAACACATTTAGTTTTTTTAGCGTTTAGAAGCAAATTGTTACAGTGAACCAATTTAGCACTTGGGTGAGAGCATTATTTACATCGTCAAAGTTATCTTTCTGTCTATTAGTTTTAAAAATTAAAGAAGTATCATCTGCAAATAATACTATGTCACACAAGTCTTTAGTAAGGTAAGGAAGGTCATTTAACATATATAATAAACAGTAAGGGCCCTAATATCGAGCCCTGGGGCACTCCCATGTGTAAGAGGGCACCGGAAGAGTCAATTCCATTAACATTGACTTTTTGAATTCTATCACTTAGGTATGACCGTATTAAGCTCAAAGAGCTGTCTGTGAGACCGTAATGCTGTAGCTTCATTAATAATGTTTGGTGATTAACGCAGTCAAATGCTTTAGAAAGGTCGCAAAATATACCTACAGCATCTTGCTTATTTTGCCATGCATCAAAATGTGCTTGATGAGTGCAACTCCTGCATCAGTAGTAGATCTGCCCTTAGTAAATCCAAATTGTTTATTATGTAATAATTTATTGAGATTAAATGACCCAATAATTGATTGAATATAATTTTTTCAAATATTTACTAAGGGCAGGTAGGATGGATATCGGTCTATAATTAGATGGGTCACTTCTATCACCTGATTTGAACAGTGGTAGAACCTTGCTATATTTCATCAAATTTGGAAAGTGACCGATATCTACGCATTCATTAAATATTACAGCTAATAAGGGGCAATAATGTTTATTATATTTCTTAATATTTTCTACTGATATACCCCAAATGCAGTGCAGATAGCAATATAATTAAGATTGTTTGGGCCTAAGTGATTGGCATTGCTAGGGATACTTAGTTGTTAGTCTATTGAATGAACAATCTAATTTAATGCGATTAGACTTCCGACTCTCATTAATTCTAAACTTCTTCATACATAACGAAATTAACATAATACTTTTGCATAATGTTCTAATAATTCTGTTAAGTATACATTATACATAGTTAGATTTATTTGAACGATAAATAATAGGTTATAAGGCAGTAGGTAGAAATACTTAAAAAGGAAAGGAAAAATCGTATCGGGGTGTGGGGCGAAGTTTTTTGGCGCTAACTCTATGCGGTGTCCGTGACCTCGATTTGCAGACAGCCTTCCACGTTTATGCTCGCCTGGTACCGGTGAAATATGCACGGTAAGTGTCGTTGAATAAACAAGTGAAAATGCCTCTAAAAGGCAGACTAATTTTAACAATTATAATGCTATTATAGTAAACATTACCGCCAGCAGACATTTTTTAGCTGTAGTAATATGTTTCTTTTAAGATTACACGTTTACCCGCCCCATTGTTTTATGCGAATGCAAGAAAATTATGCATAATGACAATATAATGCAAAAATAAATCATTAGAATTGTAAAATAATTATTTACAACGAATTGTGAACGAACTAGAAGTAGGCTTTTTTTGCACTAATAATAACGTAATAAAAAATATAGTGTACATTGTTTTCTGCAGAAAATTTTATCAAGATCATAACCACTTTTTATATTATTTTGCACATGTTAATAAATAACTCAAGGATATGTTAATTTATGGCAAAAATGTGTTCTAGTAGGTAGGTACTTCTACAGTAACTGCGTAATTTTTAATTCAAAAACAGGAACCAGCTTTACACTTGCGTTTAAATATCACCTAAATGGTCAGTTGTTACACCGATATATTATAAGTTACTCTGTGGTTGTTACGTAGTGATAATGTCAGAGAAGCTATTATTTCTGCGAAATCCCTTATTCTCAAAAGCCACACATAATTCGCACAAGAGACATCAGTTTAGGAGATTCAATACAGACCCATCTACTCACGGAATTTCAGGATCATAAGGAATAGCTATCCCTGGGTTATTAGAAGACATTGAAAAGAAGTAAAATAGTGGGGAAAGGCACCATGTCAAATATTTTGAACGTCGTACGGCCCAGACAGCGGACACGATAGAAAATCAATTGTTTGTGCCTTTTTAAAGGCTTTTGGGTCTTACGTTAAGAGTAGAATAAAAAAATATCAGTAACGCCACTAATACTTAAATGATTTACATTCCAACTAGAGGTTTTCGCCCCAGCAATTTGCCCTGTCATCACAGAATCACACAAAGGAATACCCACCAGAATACTAATTACGTCCTACCCAGTTAGAAAGCAATTTGCCAGGAACTTTTTGGTAATCCAACAAGTGTTCATGGCGGGGCCGAAACGTTTCGACACATCTGTTCATACAGTTTTGGGTGAAGCAAGAAGAGTTTTAAATATTTACAAGTATACCAAGCATGGTGAAATCGAGCGTTAAAAATATAATATTCATGTAGCCATTACAGTATCATTTACGAGTACATCCCTATAACCACTGAACATTTAGTTCTACGACATTTCAAAATTGTTTAAAAAAATCAACTTTTCATAAAAAATTGGCGGTCATTTTGTATCCAGGGCAGTCGAAAAAAATTAATAGAATCAGAAAAAAGACCGGAAAGAATCTTAGACTGCAGCGTATCTTTAGCAGAGACCTGTAACCATATTAGAGAATATCCTAAAACTGATGACGTTAGTGTCCATATTTCGCCTCCGCTCCACAATAATGTTTAGTTAGAGTACATAATTATTTTTAAATTCTCAGAAAGGTGTGCAGGTGTTAGAACATACCTATTTTCAGTGAAATTTGTTGCGGCTTCTCCGATAGTTTCCTTCAGCTCCGGAATCTGTGGGCGGAACAGAAGGGATTACGTTATTTACTTTAATATTTCAAAAGGCTTCAGTAAAACTTGTTGTAAAAGTGGTAGTAGGTAAGTACTTAAATACAGTAAATAGATAGATGAAAATACTATAAGACTAAGTGTACTTAAAGATATAATTATTATGTTCGTTTGTCAGCAACGAACTTTATATTTCTTTATACAATTTGTACATTAATTTTCAGTAATTATTTGTGTTTTTTGTGCAAAAAAGTATATCTCTTTGTCAATAAATTGTGAAGTTTATTCTTGAGGAACTAACTTGAGGAGCCCTATCATATTCTATAGTATTATAATCAACCTATTGACTATCATAGAGTACCTATTGTAGAGTATGGTGCTACCATACTCTTATGACGTAAGCGGCAGCAACGCCATAAATTTAATTTCATGACTTTCTTGATGCCTTATAATATTATCTACAATCTGAAACAGAGTTTTCAATAGATACGACTATCATAGACAAAGTATGTACCAGTCTGAACACGTCAAACATGCTTCACTTTTAAAAAATGTGGCTGCACAGAATGTGGGCCAGTCCACAAACTTGCGCACAATACGGTATCATTACCTCCACCGCTTAATTACTAGGAAGGAATGGCGAAAACAAAACGGGCGTACTTTCGCGCGGTCCGATAAACCGGCCATTGGTGCGGTGCGGCAAATGCGGTAATATGTTTAATTCATCATCCAGGAAGCCGCTCGAGTGTGAAACTAACGTTATACAGTAATCTATGAACAGCCTATATACTGTCCCACTGCAGGGCAAAGGCCACCATCATAGAAATCAAGTCATCGCTACTATAGGATTAGGCTTAATCACCAATGTCTTTCAATTAATGTCCAAAATAATAAAAATTTATGTTTCAATTTTAATGATTGAATTCGGTTCACGTGCGAGACTGAGATAGAAGACGATTGGCAGACGTAGTAATATAAGAAGACTAGCGGCCGCCCGCGACTTCGTCCGCGTGGAAAAGTAACTTTTTACCCCCATTTCAACCCCTTACAACCCCTTTTTCGCAATAAAAAGTAGCCTATGTTCTTTCTCAGGGTCTAGATTATCTGTATACCAAATTTCATTTAAATCCGTTGAGTAGTTTTGGCGTGAAAGAGTAACAGACAGACAGACAGACAGAGGTACTTTCGCATTTATAATATTAGTATGGATTATATATTTGTCTTTTAATTTACGATAAATATTACAAGCACGAGAAACTGGGGTGCAAATGCTTTCACCTTATCCAATCCTGAGATCAAAGCAGTACCTTTACTGTGTTGTAGAAAAAATGCGTAATATCACTAAATCTATATGAAAATCTTAATTAGCTCCGATTTCGTCGGTTGAATTAATAAAAAAGTGTGTCATAGCCATTCGTTGATATTAAATACCGTATTAATATAATATTTTGGTCAATAAGTAATGTGAGATATGCTCGCAATCAGGAATTTCGAAATCCATTATGGAGGGAGTCAGGGTCAAATACCTAAATGTACATGTTTAATAAGAGTAATTGATCTAGATCTGTAAAATAATCTAGAATAATATGATTTGTGCTTTATAATCTTGATTACCAATTAAAATTTTCTTTCTATTATTGAAACTGTAAAGTTTTCGACGGACATCAATTTAATTATTGCGACCGATGTAGTTAACTAGGGTGAACATTTAATAAAATTATTCACGCTTCGGCATGAATGATACCACGGCCTCACAGAAGACTGTTGTAAAGCCACGCCTATGCTGCGTTACATCGGTTGTGAGGTTGGTGTTGCAGGTGACTATGGGCGGCGGCAAACGCTTACCACCATCAGGCGTCTGCCCGTCTGCCACATATCATATAAAAAAATTTGGATCCTTTTTCCTTCTTACGTCTGATGCACAAATGCAATTTTTGCATAGCGGGGAGGTACTTAGACATATCGTTGCCTGTAGATACCTTACCTGGATGTCGAATATGATAGCTTTGGCTCCTTGCTTGAGGAGGGGGTCTCCACGACCCTAGAATAAACAATCAGGTCTGCCTCTCATTAACTTTTATTCGTCCCACAAACTACACATTCCACATGGAAACAATAGAAGAAAGAAAAGAAAGCAACATTGACCCGATCCGACAGGAATTAAGTCCACAAGGCTCTAAACTCTCCTGTCACGTTTAGTAACGGATTTAAGCGATGCGAATGTATTTGCATAAATAAATGAAAAAGGCATTTTCTCACAATCGAGTGGTTCGTACATCGGCACTTTAGCATGTAAAGCTAGATTGATTGATAGATATGTAGGTGGTACTTTTGTATTGCAAAAAATGTTAGAGAACTTAATATCTTTAACTGAAATCTGTCGCAGCACTGGTACACCAAGTAGGTGCCCACGATACAGGAAATCCTAGTGTGGGACCTACAGGTCAGATCTCCTGTATTGTTGCAGTATTATCTTAGCTTTTAAGTCTAGTTTTAAGTACATAATAGGTACTGTAACAAAACTATTGAAATAAAAACATTTGTATTTTGTATTTGTACTTTATATATGACATGTGACCATGATATTATCATGGTCACATGTCATATAAAATATCAATGATTCTCTAGAATAGCTAAATGTGATAGGGCCAAGATCATATAAATTTTATCTTTGATTCATGCGTACCGGCAAAGTTAGCTATACTATGCGATCACAAGGGCAAGGAATTCTAGGATACTCAAGAAGACTCGCAGCACTTTGATCTTAGTTTCTAAATTTTTTTGTATTTAAAGCAGAATATTATAAATAACCTACATATTTATGGCTGAATAAATTTTTTTTGCTATTTTATTCAGCTATAATTTATGTATTGTATGTTTGGTTTGATCTGATTACCGTACATACGAGCAGAGCAAACGCAGATTTCTTTCTTTTCAAAATTAAAGGAATGATTTCCTTGCGTATTTTTTTTTCTATCTATAATATTAAGGCTTCTTTCTTTTAGGATGCGATGACAAAATGCCACCTTGTATAGTAGCTACGAATAATCCATTATTTCTTCTGCAGTACGAAGAAAAAGCTGATTGTACAGAACAAATATAGCGTGCTAAACTATACCAGTATTTTCTACAGTAAAATTGCCTAAGTATTTAACAAACTATTACACACTTTTAGATATTTTCTTCCTTGTATAGCAGCCGCTGCTATTACAAATTCTTATAGAACATCCAATTATGTTAGAAATAGAACCAATCAGAGTAATTAGGTCACGCTAGCTTTAGCTAACACTGAGCAATATAACCGTGATTGCTTCAATAAAGCGTAGTTACTATAGTGACGAAACTGCAAGATATTCTACTCTGAGAATAGAGTAAGTAATCATAATTTATTAAAAGATCTGATTCAGTAGGTATTCTGAAGTCTTAATTTACCTTTGAAGTATTTTTATAAAATTAAATGGTGATATGAGGCAACTTGCCTATGTTCTGCAAGTATTATTTATGAAAATAATCCTAAATGAATGTTGAGGAGGTATTTAATGAATCATTGATAGGTTGTCTAGTCGAGTAGATGGATCACCCGCAATACCAGCGGAGTCACAAATGCGCTTTCAACCTTTTAACCCCCTATTGGGCCTCCGGCCCCTCACTCGGCGAAACAACGCAGGCGTTGCTCACACCGGCCACATTCACAGAATTGGAAAATAAATAGGCTGTTTCAATCTAGGAAACCAAAAAATATACTGCTATTTTCCCAGAAAAATACCTTCCTGGTTAAATTACAAGAATTTCTGTGACAAACCAACGGAAGTCACCTGGATTATCAAGCTAAGTACACACAATAGTGATGCGACCCCGTTGATAGTGAACTCAAAGAGACTACGAAATACTTTTTGCTCGCTGAAAAGAGTTTGCAAACGAGTTGACGAACTTAATTGTAGGCGCTTGGATGCTGAAAATTCTGATTTACTTATATTACTTTATGTACCCTCTTGGCACTGTGGCGTCCATTGCTTAACGTCTCGCTTTTATTTATTCATATTTATCAATTTTTTTCCATTTGTCCCATATTGTTAAATTGGACAATTGAAAAATTTTGCTTTTTTCACAGTTGTCACCGCGGGTGACAGTGTCAGAGTGGACAACTGGAAATAATCGCTATTTATAAAGAGATCACTGATTTCTGGTCGCCCCAAGTTATTTTTGATTTTAATATATTCAATGTAATGTAAGCAGTGCTATATTATAGGCGGCTAAATATGCCTCCGATTTTCGGACTCAATAGAATTGAAAAATGACTCAAGCCACCTCAAGTAGCAGCATTATCATACAAGCACAACATTGATATCGTGTCATGATTGTGTTAAGTGCACACCAGACATACATAATGTATGTCCGCGCGGTCGGAAGCGGTACCGCGGGCTGCTCTAATTGCTCTCCTTTTGTTTCTTTCAGTTTTTATTTAAAATTAAAGCCACATTGTTATAATGCGTCTTAACAAGCTCAAATGAAAGACATACTTATTAAATTTAAAATTAGGAGTTAATTTGCGACATAGGATATTATCCTTTTAATTTAAAACATTCTTTTAATTGATACTGTCGGCATAAGTTAAAAAGAGTTACTTGATTCAATCAAGTAACTTACTTGATTGATTGTGACAATAATATCGATTGATTCCAAATAAATTACTCTAAAGACTTATTAGCAGCATTATCATACAAGCACAACATGGATATCGTGTCATGAGTGCACACCAGACATACATAATGTATGTCCGCGCGGTCGGAAGCGATACCGCGGTAAGCGGTTATTTAAAATTAAAGCTACATTGTTATAATGCGTCTTAACAAGCTCAAATGAAAGACATTTAAATTTTAAAATTTGCAGCATAATATGATATTAGTCGTCCCGTCCGTGGAGGAGTTAAATATGTCGGGATGAGTTAAAAATGACGTGAGTGGCAATAATATGGATTCAAAATAAATTAATAAACAAAAATAGAAATACAAAAATTACATTAAAATGATTTATTTATTACCATTCTTGATAGAAAACATTTCATAGAGAAGTATTCCAGTATATGAGGGGGACAGCGCGTACGCAGTCCCCACTATCAAAAATTACGCACCCGAGTTATCCACATTAGGGATAATCGCAAGGGTCAGCCCCTCCGCAGTGCAATGGAGGAGCCTCGCCCTGGGGGAACCGCCTTCGTGATCACGGTGTCCCCTGTGCCAGGTAAGTATGACTTTACGGCTCGCGCCCGGGGTAGTCATGATTCGGAAAAAAATGTTGCTGGTGCGATGTAAATATGTACAGCGCCATCTAGTGTAAACGACTAGTACTAACATCTGAGTGCGTCATCAATTCGAAAGCAACATATTAAAAATAGAAATAGTACTATCGCAGTCTACATTTAATAACCTCTGTATTAAACAACCGCCGTATAAAGTATTAATTATCTCTATTTATTGGTTGGTTATTTGTGAACTTTGTTAATTCTAAAAAGAACTGATTCTAAAATGAATATTTCATTCGTCTTATTTTGTCCATAATAAATGTCAAGGTATCTTCATAGTACGTACAGTCACACATCAAAGTATACAAAACTGTCAATTTTTTTCAATCGACTCTCATCTTACTGTCATACACTTTAGGTTGAATATTAATTAAGGAAATTTGACAGGTTGTGGCAACCTGATGTGTGGCTGACTGTACTAATTTTACTTACTACTATTTAACTTTGATTATTTAATGAATAAAAAAATACAACCAGAATGCAGAGACGTAACTCTATATGCCCTAAATGTAAGCCAGACTCAGAATTAGGTTTCGAATTGACTTCAGCTATCACTTGTGTTGTGTTGTAACACCGGTGTTATATGACCGGTTGTACCGATGTTTTTTTATCTTCGGCATAAGTGTCATTTCCGTTTTGCATAACATTCGATCGCCACAGATAGCATTAAATTTTCATTATCGGTAACTTGATCTAGATCTGAACGGTAGTTAAAGCGGTTTTATTGACAATTTGGTCCTTATTGATGTAGAAATATCTTGCACAACCAAATAATATGAAAATATTTTCTATATTTTAAAAGGAAAAAAATACCGACTGTGTGTTGCGCGCGCGCCTTTTACATAGGCTACTCGTAAATTGGAAAGAGAGACAAAGAATCTGAATACTTATTCAATCAATTAATTATGCAATTTTAATATACTCGAATCTATGGGTGTTTTTTGTTGGTTGAGATTGTATTGCAACTTGTAAGTAAATACTTACTCATGTGCAATATTGTAATGCTGTATGGTAGGTTACGTTTGTACGTTTTAATTGGTGCTTATAACATCTACATAATGTAACATGTAATTAAGGCAATAAAAAATTTGATCGATTGGTGTTACAATTATGACGTCAATCCTCGTTATCGTACCTGCATATAAACTGCAACAGTTTACTAGGTAGGTACTCTGAACTACAAGATCGCTTTTTAACTGTAGGAGAGCCACGCTTCGGCATGAATGGTCCGGCACGACCGAAGTGATACAGAAGATCAGCGTGAATCAACGCCTGCGCTGTGTTTCGTCCAATGAGTGAGGGAGGTTACTTAATTGAGGAGGTCCGGAAGGGGCTAAAGGTTGGCAGCGCATTTGGCCTCCGTCTGGTCGTCTGCTATCTTATCATACAAAATAATCCTATTACTCTTTTAGAGGCGAAAGTTTGTATGGATGTATGGATGTTTGTTACTCTTTCACGTAAAAACTACTGAATGGATTTGAATTAAACTTTACCACAATATAGCATAAACATCAGAATAACACATAGGCTACAATTTTTGAGGTTTCTACGAACCTGAAGTCCACGCGAACGAAGTCGCCGGCAAAAGCTAGTAAGCAATAAAAGCAATAACAATTTGAAAGATCCCATGTTTAACTCGCAGATCGATTACAAACCAGCCAATATTAAATAATATGAATAGCATGACTGGTGAGGATTTGTATGGATTCCATTTCACGTAATAAGCGACCTTGCAGGTAATAAAAATAGAGGCTTAACTTCCTTGGACGGCTGACTTTTACAGCTTATCTATTTTTATTTAAATAATGTCAGGTATACACGCAACATTCAAGGGGAACTGCGTAACTTGTTTGTATGTACACTCGTATTATCCTTTTTTACCTTTTTAAGCGACGGCACTCCTAATTTCATATGTAATCAGGTGTTATCTATTATTAAGGTGTTAAAAGCCGAACAGTTTTTATTTAACCCGATCGGCGTATTAAAGTAAATAAGTGATTATTATTATCTACAGTGATTTATATTTTGTTTGAAGATGTGAGAGCACTGTTTGCAATAGCTTCTTGTTTGCTATCTAAACCTACTACGTGCAAATGGTTAATTGTTTCCGCCGCGCCGGCACTTATTTGTTATACCTTTTGTTAGTAATTTTTTTGGCAATAGAGATTCGTATTATATCTATATTACAGGATATTATATATAGCCTAGCCATTTGTTTTTAAGATGAAGCGTTTACAGTATTTGAAGACCGGCTGAGACCTAAGGGTCGCAGGATCTATTTATTTATTTCTTTTCTTGCTGCGTTTTTATTATTTAGATTTTGCACAACGTCTCTGTTTTTTCAACAGCATATTTTTTATCACTTTGTAAGACAAATGTTCTACAACCAATAATTGTAAACTCGCATTATTTTGCGTGTATTTCTGTTACACATTGACACAATCCGTTGCAATGTGTATGACACAACTGCCTAAGGTTCCGTCGACCTGTCTACGGCATTGTGGTGTTGTGTGTATTGTGACGTCACCGATACACATTCACAATGGACTGCATGCTGCGTGTGACACAATTCACACAGTTCACTTTCTATTTCGGTGTGTGCTCGCCATATGGTAATTAACATCCGATGATAGTGAGAGGGGAAAACCGGTTTCTAGCAATACCGGTTTTTTAACAATATTAGACTGCAATTACTAGGTAAAGTAACTGCAGTTGCCGAGAAGTTTATGTAAAACTTAAAATATAGTGATTTTTTTATTGCTCATTTAGCGTGTAGTCTGGTAACAAAAGAAAGAAAACGTATTATTTTGTTTTAATACGCATTTTCAGAAAATTAATAAAATCGCTTTATGGACAATGTTTAAAAATCATGGTTCCTTCCTATCCATGTGTAATCTAATCTTGATCTTAATTAGCGTTTGGTATCAATGTGGCATAATATCCATAGCGTGGTTATATGGCGTCCCCCTCTCCTAAGATGAAGCCTAGTTTTTGTTGCTCTATATAGAAGTGATCGCCTTCAATGTATTTAATAATGTGTGCTGTACAATGACATTTCACCTACAATGGAAAGTCATTGGTGCTGTAATTAGATTTACACAACATTTAAATTTAGGCAAATTGAATGCTTCAAAAAAATACCATTTTTTTTCCCTCAAACATTTTATTTCATATTAGATCATAATGCCTTTCACAAGTAGGCTGCACCAACGATTAAGATAGGCTCCCAAACAGGGGCGTCTTTCCCTTAGGTGCAGGGTGTGCGTTGCACACGGGCGCCGCGGTCCTAGGGGCGCCGGGCGCCCCGGTCCTAGAGGCGCCGAGCACCCCGGTCCTAAGGGAGCCGCGCGCCCCGGTCCTAGGGGCGCCGGGCGCCCCGGTCCTAGAGGCGCCGAGCGCCCCGGTCCTAAGGGAGCCGCGCGCCCCGGTCCTAGGGGCGCCGGGCGCCGCTCGCAACGGAGCCCCATTCGGCGCGCGCCCGCGCTGGCCGGCCGCCGCGCTTTGATAACCAACGTAAAAAGAACTCCAGCTTGCATACATTTTCTGTAGCACCTGGAGCTCTACTTATATTTGTCGTATTACAGCAAAGCAAGGCGCGCCACGTGTAAATCCGGGGGATCACTACGATATCACCGGTCGGGGTCAGTCCCCACTTTACCTTACGTTGGAGTCTCCGAACCGCAAGACCACGGGACTTCCCACGAAAGTGTGTCGCTCCCTGTTTGCTTAGGGTCCTTAACGGAGACTTTTTTTCTCCCCCCTTTACTTGGGGCGCGTCTGGGCGCTGCCCCCACATTACATGTGGGGACTTTTTGCGCAGTTCGCGCCAAGTCCCGCATCCAGCGGTAAGCGGCAGCTTCCTGCCTCCCTGTCCTTCCCCCTGCCTCCACATCCAGCGGAGGTGCTCGTGTGCTGGGATTTCAGGGCCTTACTGGTAAGCCTGGCGGGCTCTCCTTTCCTTTCCCTGTCCTGCAAACAGCAGGGTACGGGTCTGCGAGGGAGCCCTGCAGGGAGCCCTGCAGGGATCTGCTGGTAGCGCCTGCGTCGCAACCCAGCGGCGTGGGCGTCCATCCGGGGGGATTTTCGGTTGACCGTGGGAGCGGCCCTGGGGGCGTATACGCCCCGTAGTTGTGGAGGTGGTTCGCCCTTTCACGTATTCCGCCACCGTGCCTGGATCTGCCGGGAAAAGTCGGAGAGGTTTTAGTGGGTATGCCTCTAGACGGTCTCTGATTAGCAGAGACCCAACCCAAAGGAGAGCCCCACACTACTCGTCGGTCTCCCCACCGACGGGTGTGCATAAGCGGCGCCGATCACCGGCGCCGACGTCTGCCCATTGCACATCCGGGCAGGCGGCATTTCCTCTTCGTGACAAAAAAAAAGAGCACTTCAAGTCAAGAGAACAATCAAGAGCAGGGCAGGTATTCAAAACCGAACTAAACTTCAAAGGAGGAGGGGATCTCTGGGCCCAAAGTTATCAAGATGAAAAGCATCCTCAAAAATCGGTTATATTTTTGTAAAGAAACTCACAAAATACTAGACCATTTTACAATCCAGAATATTCGAAAACTTAAAAACATCGTATTGAACTAACTATCGATATGAAGCGAATTTGATGACAACACAATAATCGTTAAAATGTATGAAAATCGTGTAAGAAATTGATAATCGATATTGTACCTAATCTATGCAGTACTCGGACTAATTAGAACTCTTCCGAGTTGAAGTATGAGGTGATGTAGGGTATTTTTCTTTTTCATAAGAGAAAAATATTTGACAAGTGTCAATAAAACGTTTGTGAAGAAAAGATGAATTTCATGTTTTTCAGCGACATAATGTTATTAATTTCAAAGTTATGACTTTTTATCACGGAGATAAATTATACAATTGGATATAATTTTTGGCTATGTGTCCCGTATAAGTACCTATACTTACCTATTATAGGTAAGTACCTTCTTAACCTCACTTTTACTATTCATTCAAAAATCTCGATTCCTGGATTGCCTAGTTTTCCTAAAATGTTTGTGGCGAATTGTTATTATGAATCTTTCATAATAAGGCATCTTTGATTTGTATAACACTTGAGCCCACAAATATATTAAACCGGTTTCGGTTTCCTTTAAACTACAAACAATAGAAAAATTTGACAGTACTTATATGGTAAGTGTTGATGTGCTGTTAGAGCTGCAGCATCGAAAGTCGCTTAACACAATATGTCAAAGTAATATTGTGTCCGTATCCCTTGGTAAAACTAGGCTTTAGGCAGTTACTTTGACATAGTACTAAAGTGTTAAGCGACTTTCGAAGCTGACTGACTTCTTCTGCTTCTTCAGCAGCATGTATTTGCCCACTGCAGAGCATATGCCTCTCCAATTTCCCTCCACTTCCTTCTGTTGTGGGTCTTCCTGGACCACGCTGCCCCAGCTTGAGCCTTGATGTCGTCGGACCATCTGGCAGTTTGTCCGCCAACACTCCTCTTTCCGTCTCTTAGTCTTCATTCAAGAACATCCTTGCTCCACCTCCCATCTCCCCTTCTGCATACATGGCCTGCCCATGCCCACTTTAGTTTAGTGGCTCGGTACCTTTGATTTGAATACACTGCCCAGAAAGCCGCCCATGACAATTGAACCCGACGGGTGATCTCTGTTTTGAATGGGTTCTTTCCCAACGTTATCCGTTGTCCCAGGTACACATATTCATTCACTATCTCAAGTTCGTGGCCTTCTAATGCTATGGAAGTTGGTATAATTTAACCTTGGTCTTGTCCATATTAATTTTAAGGCCTACTTTGAGAGACGCGTGATATAGCTGCTCCATCATTGTCTGCAGTTCTGACGGCGATTCGGACAGTCGAGAGTGAATAGGCTTCTTCTGGGAAAGCACGCTACATCTTAGACCTCATTGTCACTCTCCATCAGGTGAGATGAGGTCAAGTGCAAACCCATCTTATATAAAAAAAAAAAAACACTATATCGTCCGCGTATCGGAGGTGATTAAGGTACATGCCGTTGTTGTTGATTCCCGTCCCAGTCTAGTGTCTTAAAGACATCTTCCAGCGCACTGTTAAAGAGTTTAGGCGAAATGACATCCCCTTGTCGGGCACCTTTCTGGATCGGGATTGGATTCATGTTTTCCCTCAGCTGGATGGTCATCGTGGCTGACTTATAAAGATTTTTCAGGATGTGGATGTTTCGTCTATTTGACATCTTTTCAGCGAGGCAGTAACCGCCCAATATTCTACCGAGTCAAACGCTTTCTCGTAATCAACATATGCCAGATATAATGGTTTGTTGTATTCATGGGCCTTCTGTCTGTGTTATCGGTTGTTCCAAACCCCTTGCGGAAACCGGCTTGTTCTCTGGGTTGATATTGGTCGAGCCTACCGCTTAGTCTTGTTGTGATCACTTTAGAGAAGACTTTGTATACTTGGCTTAGCAGTGATATAGGGCGATAGTTTTTCAACAAGGTATTGTCACCCCTTTTATGAAAAAGTACTACTAAGCTTCGTGTCCATTCCGTGGGAACTACTCCAGTAAATAAAACCTCATTGAACTACAGTCTCAGTTCTTTAACCACCATGACCACCGAGCCACCGGCCTTCAGGAACTCTACTGCTATACCATCTTCTCCTGGGGCTTTGTTCTTTTTGAGCCTTTTCAGAGCCTTACGTATCTCATAACTGCTGAATTCCGGTATGTTCGTAGTGGGGCCCATTGCTCTCGAGGATCACCAGTCAATGGCTTGGGGAGTTTAGATTATTCTTCCGTAATCTCTCTCATATCATTGATATTCGAGGTTGCAGGTTGTTGAGTGGTTCGTCTCAGCTTATTAGGCAGGTTAGTCGCGGATGTTTTTTGAAAAACCTTAAATCCTTTGTTGTTTTCTATAATATTTTGGATTTCCTTTAATGTCTTCTTGCGCTGGTCCCGATTTAGCTCTTTACCGATCTTTTTGTTGAGTTCGCGGTGTTTTGTAGTATGAAACTCCTCGCCCTTAATATTTCGGCGCTGGACCATTAAAGATTCTATATGATCTGGTAGATCAGACTATAGTTTTGGGACTTTTGAGAATCCGTTGGCTGCGGTTTCAGTGATGATGTTAACGAAATGGGTGTACTTCGTCTGGACATCGTTTTCGAAGTTTTGCCCGCGCGCTTGCTAGGGGGCGCTAGGGCCATATTTGCACACGGGCGCCACATGAGCTAGAGACGGCCCTGCTTATTCCCAAAATGTCTCTTTCGCAAAAGTTCGTTTTCGCATAATGTCTCTTTCGCAAAATGTCGCGACATTTTCTAGGGACTTAGAAAAAAAAGTATGTTTTTTGAAGATAAATCATTTATGTCAAACCCCAAGCGCAAAGTCGGAAAAAAATCGATGATTTTCGAAAAGTCGTTGAACAAACGTTGTTCACAATGGTTAGAACACGTGGTTAAAGGGATGTAAATGGTCACAGATACAGTAATTTAAGCAATTGTAGGTGTTTTATCGATTAATTGTGTGAAAAATCCGCTAGATGGCGTACTGTAGAACTTTGTGGTTTTTGTGGTGAAAGCCTTTTTATAAAAAATTCAAGGGCTTTTTTGTAGTCCGTCATCTTTGTCTCTGCTATCAAATGTTTAATCCTCACCCTAATCCAAGAGGGTACGACGTGAGAAGGGAAGTGGAGGGGGGGGGGGGGACGACTACCTTCTCAGACTTGCCGAGAAACTGTCCTGATTGAATTACACCGGTACACAACGCTTTCGTCGTCGCGTACAATACTCGAGAGTGAGAGAACCGGTTACTTTTCCTCGTTTTCAAGACATTTACGGATTTTTCACCCACGGAGGATATTTTTTCCTTCTTTTCTTTACGTTCTGAAATGTTTGTGACACATTACTTATACATATATACAGAATGTACATATCAGTAAACAGTAGGTACATATTTTTAATCGCGTCGGAACTTCTACTTCTTTTGCGTGTTTCAAAAATAACTTAGATTTTTGAAACACGCAAATAAAATGGATTTTTAAACCGAGGCTACCGTTCAGTTTGGCCGTTTTGTATGTGGACAAATCACAACCTATATTAATTACGATTATAGTTAAATAACAATCACATTATTCATACATATTTAAAATGTGAACCTAAAGAGTCCAACCGCTTTTGTTGTAAGTACATTACTCCTGTTATTTTTTTTTATGGTATAGGTAGCAGACGAGCAGGCGGATCACCTGATGGTAAGCAATTGCCGCCGCTCATGGATACTTGCAAAACCAGTGGAGTTACAAGTGCGCTGCCACCTTTTATTCCCTTCCCCCCCGGGTGGGCCTCCGGTACCCTCACTCACTCGGCGAAACACAGCACATGGGCTGCTTCACGCCGGTTTTCTGTGAGGCAGTGGTATCACTCCGGTCGATTATTATTCCGGTTATTACTAGTTTTTAGTTTTATACCTCTGTTTTGTGTGTAATAAAAAGTATATTCATTCATACATGACAGCGAAGAAAACCGTAGATACTTTTAAGAGTACAAAGGAAAGATCGGCAAAGTTGATCACGAATCAGGTTTATCGACTATACGTACATACGGCGTTATATCAAGTTTCCTTTTTCCTACTTTGCACCGTCTTTATGAGTCACAAGTGATATTTTAGCACTGCGCGGGAGATGGCTAGACCTGGCGCCGTTTGTACACGAGTGCTGTGAGCCTCGTTTAAATCATACATTACGTATGCAAACTGGACTCGCCCTTGAATCTTAAGTGTACACTTCTCTGAGTTGTAACTGTTCTATGTCTATTTCTATTCTATTTCTATTCTATTCTACATCAAAGCATCAACGAATCGATAACTTGCATATTCATCAGCAACCCACGCTCGTCCACTGCTGCTCATCCAGCTCACTCCAGTCAGCCTTCGAATGTCGTCATCCCATCTTGTAGCAGGGCGTCCAACACTACGTTTACCGAGTCGCGGTCTCCACTCAAGGACTTTATGGCTCCAACGGTTGTCAGTTCTGCGGCTAACGTGACCAGCCCACTGCCACTTCAGTTTGCTGATTCGGTGGGCTATGTCGGTGACTCTGGTTCTCTGCATACGGCAAGGTAATGATTCGTTTCCTTGTCTCGACAAACATTCGGCTGTCACTTTATTTATGGGTGTTCTCTTTACCACCGCGGCGGTGTGGCGGCAATCATAGAGTAACTTAGAAGTAATAGTCTACGGCAAGAAAGAGTAGTTATGACCTTGAGTGTGCAGGAAGCAGGAACCAATTTTAATAGAAAGTCTTTTTTTTTTACAAGTGCGCAAAATAACGGTCATCACTATTCTATCGTGCCGCCAGCTATTAATTGCTTACCATCAGGTGATCCGTCTGCCCCCTATATCATAAAAAAAACACACTTACCTCTTTACAAATAGTATAGATTAGAATAATAGCTGTCAAAACCAGAATAATTTTATCTTCTCAAATAATTTTTAAAATGATACCTAATTTAAACCCTTTTGTATTTTATTTTATTTTGCGGCTATCCAATATGTTTAATACTTTCTATTGGCCCTGAGTCCCCCGTCTGGACAGCCCTGGATTAGATTATAGTATACAAGGATGATCTTTTGATACCTTTTGTCATCTATTCTATTTTAGTCCGAGCTGTCTTATGGACCGTGACAAAGTAATTAGTGAGGACAATAGATCTTCGTAGGATTGCGTAGGAGGGGCATCCATTATAACAATGATACCTACTAAAACCCCCTTGGACACGTGTACTAATAGTTTTTTTTTGTTTTATGTGATAGGACGAGCAGACAATCATTTGATAGTAAGAGATCGCCGCGCCTACCTGCAACACCAGTAGAGTCACTAGTGCGCTGCCAACCTTTAACTCCCTTTCCTCCCATTAATCATAATCAGTTATTTATTGCATGCCACATTGGAGTACAGATTCTTATAAAATATTATAGTACTTACATAGGTACTTAAGGCCTCCGGTACCCTTATTCACTCGACGGAAGCCCTACGTCACGCCTGGCTTCTGTGAGGCCGTGGTATCACTCCGGTTGAGCCGGCGCATTCATGCCGAAGCGTGGCTCCCCCATCATTAGCATAAGAATATAAGCTTTTTTTTTAAAAAGCTTTCTATCGTACCGTTCAAACTTACCAAAAATATCTAAGCAAGTCACATAAAAAACTAACTTTTGAGTCAGGTCGATGTCGTATGACGGTGCCATCTAAAATTATTTTTTTATTATTTTAATAAAACTACAAAACAATTTGACGAGTAAGGTTAGTCACAGTAACATCGCGTAGAAAGGTTTATTTTTATTTTGCGTGCGGTAAACGCCATGACACTCGCAGGTGACACGCAAATGACGTCATAAAACAGATAAGCTTGCACGCATCATAGCATGAGCGTTTAACTGCGTTTACTTTTTTATTAACTTTGCCACTCTTTTGTTAACCAGATGATCAAATGCCAATTCAAGTAATTTTATTGTGAAAGCATTTTTTTTTATTGTGAACGGACTCATCACATTGAGCTAGACCGCTAGAGACTAGAGCTTAGTGCCGGGCCGTGATTTCGGGGTCCTGGGTTTTTTGAAGTTTAATCTATTGCTCAAGAATCACTAGAACAGCAATTTGGTGGGGTCGCTAAAATGCGGAATTTCGATTGTTGAACGAAAATCAGTACAAATCGTTCGTTCCATTAGAGGCGAGTAAATCAAAAATAGAGCACCCGGTGGCTTGATAAAAAAAATCTTTCGTAATACAAATGGGCAAACATTGGGAAAAGTTACAAGCAAGACAATAAAGTTTTATTCAGTTGGAGAACTTTTAGGCATCCAATTTTTTTATGGGCTTCATTTAATTTGTTTCTCTTAATAGGTCTCTCTTCTTAGTGTACCTATAATAATTATAAATCGCGCAAGTGTTTTGCGATTTCGGTTTTCCTATAACTTTGTCATTATTTTTTTATATGATAGGTTGTCATCTCAGACGATCAGACGGATCACCTGATGGTAAGCGATTGCCGCCGCCCATAGATACCTGAGTACCTGACACTGGTGTTTTACAGCAGTTTTGCAGCGCACTTGTGACTCTAATGAGAGTCACAAGTGCGCTGCAATACAAACCCCTTTCCCTCAATTGAAGAATTGAGTCTCCGATACCCTCAGTCATTCGACGAAATAGAGAGCGGCCATGCTTCACGCCGGTCTTCTTTGAGGCCGTGGTATATAGTAATGAATAAACACCATGAACATTCGACCACTGAACAGAACAACATTACATAACTTACTTTCAGCTTTCAGTTGTTTCAGTGGCCGATCTGATTACGGAATTTGACAGACACGCAACGGGAAGTGGGCCCAGGGTAGTCAATGAACCAAACTCAATTATGTTGGACGCGAATTATGTGGATCGATCGGAAAAATAAATTTGGAAACATTTCCATTTTACGCGGTACAAGTACAAATAAAGCAAACTCGAGTGTATGATAAGTAGATATGTTAGTCAAGTGTAAAAGTAAAGTATAAATTTATTTTTCCACACACCCAGAGAAGGTTACACAATTTTAACTCGAAAACATAAAACAGAAAAAAGGTAGCGTTATGTAATGGATTTAATATGCAAATTTGACTTTGTCCTCGTTTGTCCTTCATTAAATTAAATCTTAGTCATTTTAATGCCGAAGCCTACCTAATAAGTATTTACAATATTGTTCTGGGTATACAAATTGCCGAGACAGTTACATTTTGTATGGAACAGTTACTACATATTTAATCTAATTTGCTAAACTGTAGTCTTAGGAATGGAGTATAATATGCACTTATATTATGGACTAATATTTGACGGACAAATTTTGTTATGTATGGACCACGGACATAAAAGAAAGATTTACGTCCGTGGTATGGACATCTAAAACCAAAAGCAACCGACCGCCAAGCAAATATGCAGGATATAGCTGCCTTTGATTACTTATTTATATGCCTCTTTATCTAACTTGCTAAGCTTTTAAGGACTTCAAAATACAATGAAAGGGCTTTGCAAGTAAAAGGATTAACATTTGCAAATTATTATATTAATGTATGTGAAGAAGTACATGTTTTATAAAGTGGAACGACATCCAGCTCTCTACGGATGCATTCAGGGGCGTCTTTCCCTTAGGTGCAGGGTGTGCGTTGCACACGGGCGCCGCGGTCCTAGGGGCGCCGGGCGCCCCGGTCCTAGGGGCCGAGCGCCCCGGTCTTAGGGGAGCCGCGCGCCCCGGTCCTAGGGGCGCCGGGCGCCGCTCGCAACGGAGCCCCACTCGGCGCGCGCCCGCGCTGGCCGGCCGCCGCGCTTTGATAACCAACGTAAAAAGAACTCCAGTTTGCATATATTTTTTGTAGCACCTGGAGCTCTTCTTATATATGTCGTATTACAGCAAAGCAAGGCGCGCCACGTGTAAATCCGGGGGATCACCACGATATCACCGGTCGGGGTCAGTCCCCACTTTACCTTACGTGGAGTCTCCGAACCGCAAGACCACGGGACTTCCCACGAAAGTGGGTCGCTCCCTGTTTGCTTAGGGTCCTTAACGGAGACTTTTTTTCTCTTCCCTTTACTTGGGGCGCGTCTGGACGCTGCCCCCACATTGCATGTGGGGGACTTATGCGCAGATCGCGCCAAGTCCCGCAATCCAGCGGTAAGCGGCATTTTCCTGCCTCCCTGTCTTCACCCTGCCTCCACATCCAGCGGAGGTGCTCGTGTGGCTGGGATTTCAGGGCCTTACTGGTAAGCCTGCGGGCTCTCTTTCCCTTCCCTGTCCTGCAAACAGCAGGGTACGGGTCTGCGAGGGAGCCCTGCAGGGATCTGCTGGTAGCGCTGCGTCGCAACCCAGCGGCTTGGGCGTCCATCCGGGGGGATTTTTACTATGTCAAAGTAATATTGTGTCCGTATCCCTTGGTAAAACTAGGCTTTAGCCAGTTACTTTGACATAGTACTAAAGTGTTAAGCGACTTTCGAAGCTGACGACTTCTTCTGCTTCTTCAGCAGCATGTATTTGCCCACTGCAGAGCATATGCCTCTCCAATTTCCCTCCACTTCCTTCTGTTGTGGGTCTTCCTGGACCACGCTGCCCCAGCTTGAGCCTTGATGTCGTCGGACCATCTTGCAGTTTGTCCGCCAACACTCCTCTTTCCGTCTCTTGGTCTTCATTCAAGAACATCCTTGCTCCACCTCCCAACTCCCCTTCTGCATACATGGCCTGCTTATGCCCACTTTAGTTTAGCGGCTCGGTACCCTTCATCTACCACTTTTGTGCGTTCCCGGATGATGGTGTTGCGCACTTTGTCCCGTAAGGATATACCGAGCATGATACGTTCCATGGCTCTCTGTGCTACTTTGAGTCTACGTATCAGCGTAGCGGTGAGCGGCCAGGTTTCGCAAGCATATGTCATTGTCGGCAGCACACATTGGTTTTGTGGTAGTGTCTTTGATTTGAATACACTGCCCAGAAAGCCGCCCATGACAATTGAACCCGACAGGTGATCTCTGTTTTGAATGGGTTCTTTCCCAGCGTTATCCGTTGTCCCAGGTACACATATTCATTCACTATCTCAAGTTCGTGGCCTTCTAATGCTATGGAAGTTGGTATAATTTAACCTTGGTCTTGTCCATATTCATTTTTAGGCCTACTTTGAGAGACGCGTGATACAGCTGCTCCATCATTGTCTGCAATTCTGACGGCGATTCGGACAGAATCACTATATCGTCCGCGTATCGGAGGTGATTAAGGTACATGCCGTTGATGTTGATTCCCGTCCCAGTCCAGTGTCTTAAAGCCATCTTCCAGCGCACTGTTAAAGAGTTTAGGCGAAATGACATCCCCTTGTCGGACACCTTTCTGGATCGGGATTGGATTCATGTTTTCCCTCAGCTGGATGGTCATCGTGGGTGACTTATAAAGATTTTTCAGGATGTGGATGTTTCGTCTATTCGACATCTTTTCAGCGAGGCAGTAACCAATGTTCTACCGAGTCGAACGCTTTCTCTTAATCAACATATTATTATGCCAGATATAATGGTTTGTTGTATTCATGGGCCTTCTGTCTGTGTTATCGGTTGTTCCAAACCCCTTGCGGAAACCGGTTTGTTCTCTGGGTTGATATTGGTCGAGCCTACCGCTTAGTCTTGTTGTGATCACTCTAGAGAAGACTTTGTATACATGGCTTAGCAGTGATATAGGGCGATAGTTTTTCAACAAGGTATTGTCACGCCTTTTATGAAAAAGTACTACTAAGCTTCGTGTCCATTCCGTGGGAACTACTCCAGTAAATAAAACCTCATTGAACTACAGTCTCAGTTCTTTAATGACCACCAAGCCACCGGCCTTCAGCAACTCTACTGCTATACCATCTTCTCCTGGGGCTTTGTTCTTTTTGAGCCTTATCAGAGCCTGACGTATCTCATAACTGCTGAATTCCGGTATATTCGTAGTGGGGCCCATTGCTCTCGGGGATCACCAGTCAATGGCTTGGGGAGTTTAGATCGGTATAGATTACCATAATATTCTTCCGTAATCTCTCTCATATCATTGATATTCGAGGTTGCAGGTTGTTGAGTGGTTCGTCTCAGCTTATTAGGCAGGTTAGTCGCGGATGTTCTTTGAAAAACCTTAAATCCTTTGTTGTTTTCTATAATATTTTGGATTTCCTTTAATGTCTTCTTGCGCTGGTCCCGCTTTAGCTCTTTACCGATCTTTTTGTTGAGTTCGCGGTGTTTTGTAGTATGAAACTTCTCGTCCTTGATATTTCGGCGCTGGACCATTAAAGATTTTATATGATCTGGTAGATCAGACTATAGTTTTGGGACTTTTGAGAATCCTTTGGCTGCGGTTTCAGTGATGATGTTAACGAACTGGGTGTAATTCGTCTGGACATCGTTTTCGAAGTTTTGACCGCGCGCTTGCTATAGTCTATTTCAATTATGATGTCCCTTTGGAAAGATGTCAAAAGTTCAGTACTAGGGAAGTACTCTTAGAAATCGATATTCAGCGGCATCGAATATCGATTTGTAACCAATTTTTACCCTGTTTATAATACTAAATTGGATAATGTGTCTGTACATCGCTCGTTTGCTTCGATACCTACTATAATTTGTAATCTTAGTTTACTAAGAAAAGTTTGTTTCTCAATAAGTGAATAACCTTTGTAATTCTAATGAGAAATAATAAAGTTCTTTAACCATAACCATATTTGTGACCAATTTTAATCAAAGTAATTTTCAACAACTAAGGTTTTTAGAGATTATCGAAAGAACACTTTCAGACTTTATTTGGCATTACAAACAAAACAATAAACGACACTCAACAACAAAACAACAAACTAACTTAAGGCTTGTACATGCGCCAACGGCCTTGAGCATAGAGAGTACTCACACTCGCGTATATCAAAAAACAGAATATTATTAATTAAAAAATTATAAAGCCAAGAACGTGAATTCCTCGTCAGGGATTGTAGTGTACATTGTATTGTATTATATATGGCCCGCCCTCGCTTCGCTTCGGTATTTTAATTTTTTGAACGAAGTAGAATTCACAACAATCAAAGTAATTAGCAAAAAGAAATTTTACTGATACTTATAGGATTGATAATTATTTTGGTGATCGTAAACCTTGATGAAGGAATCTCAAAAAGATTCGATTTAAAAAATGCTGGAAACTCTATAACTTTACTTTGTCAAATTTAATCAGTTCCCCCGTTCACCCCTATAGGTGGGGACTTTTATAAAATTTATATGCAAAGCCTAAATACCTACCAATTTTCAAGATTCTAGCTTCAAAAAATGACAATACTTCGTTTCAACCCCCTTTCCCCCCTTTTTAGGTTGAAGAAAAAAATAACGAATTCACTTTCATTACATTTGTATGCAAAGCCCAAATACCAATTTTCAAAGCTCTAGCTTTAAAAATGACGAATTTTCCATACGACGTTTTAACCCCCTTTCACCCCTTTTTAAGCTGAAGAAAAAGAAATGCTGAAATTACTTTCATTTAATTTGTATGGAAAACCTAAATACCAATTTTCAAGACTCTAGCTTTAAAAATAATAAATCTCCCATACATTATTTTAACCCCCATTTCACCCCTTTATGGCTTAAATTAAAAAAAAAACTAAAACAGGTCAATTTTTATTTTTGATAAACAACCATAATCCAAATTTTCAAATTTCTAACATCAAAATTGAAAGACTTTCATACTAACGCAAACCCCCCCTTTTACCCCTTTAGGGGGTGAATTTCGCCAAACCCCTTCTTAGTGCGCGCCTACATAGTAAGAACTACCTATGTTTCAAATTTCATGATTTTAGGTCCAGTAGTTTTGGCTGTGCGTTGATAGATCAGTCAGTCAGTCAGTCAGTCAGTCAGTCAGTCAGTCAGTCAGTCAGTCAGTCACAGGCCGAGGCGTTACCTCTTTATTAATAGTATATAGAAGAAGATAAAAAAATCAGTCATCTGAACTGTTTAGTTTCGTAGTTTATCCAATATTTTGCATAAAATCGATGTTTACGTTATATTTTTTTCCTAATGAACTATAAATATTGAATAAAAATCCTCGTCAGAAATTCAAGATCGAAATCCAGTCTATTACATGTATTTTTTTTAGGTATCGTTCTTAACGATTAACCGAGTTTAAACATACACAAAAGTGCCCAATCCGCGCATGTACGAGTACAAGCCTTAAGAAAAACACGTACGTCTTATTGTATAGTCCGCGGCATCTAACAATAGCGATGACCGTTCGTTTGCGCACTTGTAGAACAGATGAATTTCTACTGAAATTGGTTTCTGCGCACTCAAGGTCATCATCGCTATTGTTTCATGCTGCAAACTTAGTCGTAGGCTTTTCTGCACTCTCCTCGTAGTGATTGAAGTGACACTCAAAATGGCAGATGATGATTGAACACGATATTTTTAAATCGGCAAATATAGAATTTTGTATCTCTGGAACATGCCGAATACTTGAGGTGCGTCACTATGTTCAAAAGTCAATCACAAACCATAGTACGTAACCGCAATCGCGCAAAAATAACTATTGTTTTATTTTGAAGTTTACATTATTTTGAGCATTATATTCAAAAACAATATGTTAATTTTGCTTGTGAATCAATTGTAGGATGTTTTTGGATTATTGTATAATTTTCAAATGACTATTAACTACCAAATACAAAAAGGGACTTCATAATTGAATGTATTGAAACAGACTATAATTGTAGGGTATTTTTGTATAATTGTATATTTTCCTCATGACGATTTACTACCAAGTACGAAAAGATATCATATTTGATTTGATCTATAGATCTCGCGCGTTACGTACACGTAACGTGCAGAGTTACGTTCTTCGAAATGTCCAGGGGGACATCATAATTGAAACAGACTATAGGGGGCGCTAGGGCAATGTTTGCACACGGGCGCCACATGAGCTAGAGACGGCCCTGCTCCCAAACAACTCTTATGTTAATAAAACGATCAACGAAGCATTTCGCAGCGTGTTAAAATAAACTGGGCCATATTATTAATACATTATTAATACTCATAAAGCACCAGGAGCCGATAGAATCCAAGTCTCTAACATAAAGATAATAAATGAGCAAATTTCTGCTTCCATCGCTGATCTAGTTAATTGTAGTGTTGCTACGGGGATTTACCCAGACCGCCTTAAGGTTGGGTGTGTTCGACCTGTCCACAAAAAAGGGAAAAAGAATGACTATTCAAACTATCGCCCCATCACATTACTGTCTTCTATAGATAAAGTAGTCGAAAAATTTGTGTGCCAGCAAATCCATGAATTTTATAGGAAGCATGATGTTATTTATAATAAACAATTCGGATTCCAACCTGGTAAAAGTACCTCAATCCTTCTTTCAGGCTTCACCGATGAGGTCAATAAATTTCTTAATGAAAAAAAGCAGGTACTAGCCCTTTTCATAGACTTTTCCCGTGCTTTTGACACGCTGGGTCATAAACAGCTAGTCCAAAGACTTGATAGATGTGGGATACGCGGACCACTATTGGTTTGGTGCGAAAACTATTTGAAAAACAGAACTTTTTCTGTCAAAATCGGAAATAGTCAAAGCGAGCCCAAAATGGTAACCGAAGGCACAGCGCAGGGTTCCGTTCTAGGTCCCCTCCATTTTTTTTTTGTCGTATGTAAACGACATGACCAAGTTTATCTCCCACAGTACTTGTTATCAATTCGCAGACGATACCTGTCTTCTAATTGCTGATAAGGATCCACAGCTTGCATTGAAACTCCTGCAATCTGATTTTAATGCACTCGCGAGATGGTGTCACGATGCTGGGCTAGTACTTAACGCCAATAAAACAAAGCTCTTGCACATCAAGTCGCCGCACATAAAACGTACATCCATATGCAATCTCGTAGCACATAATCACGATTGCTTACATGCTGGGAATCTCACTAGTTGCACATGTCCAACCATTGACACAGTTGATAGGCATACATATCTTGGCCTTATTATAGATGATAAGTTTGGCTGGGTATACCATATTGAGGGCGTTTGTAGCAAATTAAGACAATTTTTAGCCAATATAACAATTCTTAAAAACCGTATACCCTTTAAAATTAAACTGATGATGTACAATGCTCTCGCTGAATCATACATACAGTATGGACTTAGCAGCTATGGACGGACGTACAAAACTTATCTTGATACTATATATAGGCTACAGTTGCGAATTCTTAAAAACATTGTTTCAAATAATATTAAAAAGAATTTATCTAACAATGACATCGAACTGTTTAAACACTGTAAGATATTACCTGTACACATGCAAGTTAAATTCGTACTATTGAAAGAGCAATACTTTAATGAGTCATTAAAAAAATCTGTCGTCCACCCTGTATACACCCGAGCCGTGTCCGCGAACCGGTTGCTCACGCAGCGCGCAAACAATGCGTACGGCGAGCGAACGACTTCGTTCCTTGTTCCTCGCCTGATAAATAACTTGCCGTATGATCTGCGGGACAGTTTGACACCCACCAATTTCAAGTATAAGTTAAAGGAATATTGTCTTAGCAGTTGTTATAGTCTGTTTCAATTATGATGTCCCTCTGGACATTTCGAAGAACGTAACTCTGCATGTTACGTGTACGTAACGCGCGAGATCTATAGATCAAATCAAATATTATATCTTTTTGTACTTGGTAGTAAATCGTCATTAGGAAAATATACAATTATACAAAAATACCCTACAATTATAGTCTGTTTCAATACATTCAATTATGAAGTCCCTTTTTGTATTTGGTTGTTAATCGTCATTTGAAAATTATACAATAATCCAAAAACATCCTACAATTGATTCACAAGCAAAATTAACATATTGTTTTTGAATATAATGCTCAAAATAATGTAAACTTCAAAATAAAACAATAGTTATTTTTGTGCGATAGCGGTTACGTACTATGGTTTGTGATTGACTTTTGAACATAGTGACGCACCTCAAGTATTCGGCATGTTCCAGAGATACAAAATTCTATATTTGCCGATTTAAAAAAATCGTGTTCATTAATCATCATCTGCCATTTTAAGTGTCACTTCAATCACTACGAGGAGAGTGCAGAAAAGCCTACGACTAAGTCTGCAGCATGAAACAATAGCGATGACCTTGAGTGCGCAGAAACCAATTTTAGTAGAAATTCATCTGTTCTACAAGTGCGCAAACTAACGGTCATCGCTATTGTTAGATGCCGCGGATTATACAATAAGACGTACGTGTTTTTCTTAAGTTAGTTTGTTGTTTTGTTGTTGAGTGTCGTTTATTGTTTTGTTTGTAATGCCAAATAAAGTCTAAAAGTGTTCTTTCGACAATCTCTAAAAAACCTTAGTTGTTGAAAGTTACTTTGATTAAAATTGGTTACAAATCGATAATCGATGCCGCTGAATATCGATTTCTAAGAGTACTTCCTTAGTACTGAACTTTTGACATCTTTCCAAAGGGACATCATAATTGAAATAGACTATAGGATATTCATGTTGCTTTAATTTAGATAGTATTTTAAATTTTATAACTAAGTAATAATATATCTGAGTGTGCATTTATTTGTTTCACGATAGTAAAATAGTAATTAGGTAATGATAACAATACTACTTGTAACTAATAGCTCACGGTAGCACAAGACAAACCTCTGTGGTTTTATGTGCTATCTTTAACTAAAGAGTGTATGTACCATGTATGTTATTTGATAATAAATTAAAAAAAAAAAAAAAATTATTATTAAGAGGTGTGAAGTTAATTATAACTGTTGTTTTGTATTAACGATATTTGGGTTTTGGGAGTCAATGACAAACTTATTTGTTGGTACTAAACGATATCTTTATTAAATAGTTTTATAGGAGAGTACGCATGTTTACAAATGTACAGTTAGCAGAGTTACAAGACTCACAGACAGAGCCAGACTAACTATCTGAGTCAACAGACTCCACAAGACGAACCGGCCGAGTCGACAAGACTCGCTGGCATCTCAAGACTTACTAACAGCTCAAGACTTACTAACAGAGTGATCCCTCAGGATTCAAGGTCGAAATATGTATTCGTAAAATGAACCTTATTAACAAGTGCAACAAGAGGAACTCTATTACTATGCAATTAAGTGCAGATTAGCATGGGACGAGTTTGAGTTATTTTTGATGTATTCCAACACGCCCCCTCAAAAATAAATTCTAAACTTAAAGAATAATTATTTACAATTATCATGTACTCTCCTATTGACTGGGAACATTTCTATTGGCCCAACATTCGTTGCAACGAGGATTAGGGAAACCAGTCAAAACCTAACCAGGCCAACAATATTAATTAAATTCTAAATCTTAAAAATCTCACTTATTACAAAGAATCACTCTTAAACATAGTCTTGAAAAACAAACAAAATTACAATACGCCTAATTTCATTCTCAATTCTGAGAAGCGTAAGGTCGCCAATGACTTTGTCAGCACATCAGCCAGTTGATTACCTGTGGGAACATAAACCATTTTAATAACATTTTTCTCAACCTGTTCCCTAGAAAAATGATACTTTACATCAATATGCTTTGATCGTTTGTGACATGTTGGGTTGTTAGCAATGCTTATGCATCCATTATTATCCTCATAAATAGGAATTGCACCAGGTATTTATGCTGGTCATTAAAGCTTTTAACCACAAAGCTTCTCTAACTGCTTCAAACAAAGCCATATACTCCGCTTCCGTAGACGAAGCTGCAACAGAAGTCTGCCGCTTTGTTTGCCAACATATTGTGCATCTTTCAAACAATTGAAACAAATAACCAGTGGTGCTTTTTCTAAATAATGCACAACCAGCCCAGTCAGAATCGGAATAACCACTCAATATGTCACTATAATCACTGCGGGTGTAAGTTAACTTTAAATTTATGGTTCCTTTTAAATATCGTAACACTCTATTCAAGTGTAACCATAAGGCCTCGTTGTTTTTGCTAGCAAATCTGCTGAGAACGTTCACACAAAAACTTAGGTCGGGTCGTGTGCACAACATGACATACATCAAACAACCGATTAGGTTTTTACAAGGGGCACTTGTAATTTCACACGAATTCAAAGCTTCAAAATCAACTTTAGTTTCTAATGGCGTTTTGACAGATTTACAGTCACTCATGTTGAACTTTTCTAAGACTGTTTTTATGTAACTACTTTGGTCCAAAGTGACCTTTTTGCTGTCGTTTCTTGTAACTTTTATTCCCAAGAAACAATTTATGTCTTTCAAGTCAACCATTTTAAACTTTTGCATTAAATAACTTTTGAAACTATTCATGGTAGACAGACATGCTGTTGATATTACGACATCATCAACATAAAGAACAACATAAATGTTTTTATAAATGTCACCCGTGTCTAGAAAATAAATGCACCGATCAGCAGATGAGTATCGAAAACCTTTATCAATCAAAGCTTTTTCAAACGTTTCAAACCAACAACGAGCGGATTGTTTAATCCATATAAAGCTTTCTTTAATTTGCAGACTTTATTTTCTGCCTTAGGTAGACCTTCAGGAATTTCCATGTATATTTCCTCGTTAAGATCTCCATTCAAAAACGCTGTTTTCACGTCCATATGGTGGACAAGTAAATTAAATTGATTCGCAAAAGCAATTATAAACCTGAAACTTGAAATTCTTGCGACAGGTGCAAAAGTTTCATTGTAGTCAGTCAAATACTCCTGACTAAAACCTCTTGCCACTAACCGAGCTTTATATTTTACAGGTTTCCCAAACTCATCATTTTTAATATTAAATAACCATTTACAACTGACAATATTTCTGTTCGCTGGTTTCGACACAATTATCCACGTATTATTTTCAATCAGTGAATTAATTTCATCAGCTATAGCATTTTGCCATAAATGCTTGTCATCTCTAAATTCGATTTTTTTATATGACTTAGGTATTTTACACACTAAAGAATTAGCAGACAATAAATAGCTCTCAGAAATATCATCGTTTTCGTTATATGAAATAGAAGACATGTTTTTTATCCGTTTACTTCGTCTTAGTTCGGGTGAAGTCGCATTGGTTGGGGACGTAGTCAATGTATCCTGTAATGAAGAGTAGTCTGAAACTGTATGCACATCTGTTCCGCGAACAGATTTCTTAGGCGGTGGACCTAATGGTACCGTTTGTGACATTACATTATTATCTGATTTCTCTATATCAGACATGTGTGATTCTCCATAATCACACCCGTCAGAGGTACTACCAAGCTTACTGGAACTTTCAGACAACATTCTTTCAGTATGCTTGCCGGGATTAACTGAAGTTATTCCCCCAGGCTTTAAAGGCCTGCTTGATAAGAAATTGGGTATTTGACAATTTTTTTTTATGTGTTTAATCAAAAGACGCCTCAATTTAAGAAACATCGTTGAAAGAATCACTTGATTCTCATTTGAATTACCTGAGATATCACAACTTTAAGAGCACGTATTTTGGGCAAACCCAAAAACGCTCTATACAAATGGCTATTGAATCGTGACGTCACGATTCAACCTTCTGTATGCGCGTCTAGTAAATTTTATATGGTAGCTATATCAAATGTTTCGTTTAAGTATATGGTTTTATAATAAAAGTTGATGAAAAATGTACGGGTAGTTCAATGATATAATTATTTTTTTTTAATTTTATACTTTAAAAATGGACTTGCCCATGAAACTTTCAATGCTCACAAAACCAGCTAGATGTTATATTTTTAACTGAAAATGTTGGCCATTGGTTCTTATTTACCAATATTTTGATAGAGTATCAATATTTTTTACTAAATCGAGATTAGTCAAATACCCAATTAATCTCATCCACAATTACATCTCTGACTCTCACAAACTTATCTTCTACCACATCCCACACCTTGTAGCCATTCGGTTCAAAGCCAACCAAAATACCTTTCAAAGACTTATCGTCAAACTTGGCTTTCCTCACTTTATTGTGATAATATACCGTCGAACCGAAAACCTTCAAATACTTTAATTGAGGTTTCTTACCATGCCACAATTCAAAAGGTGTAACAAACAATTTCAGTGCCTTGGTGGGGCTAATATTGATCAAATATGTAGCAGTCAATACAGCCTCACCCCAGAACGCCTTATCTAATTTAGCACCCGAGATCATAGCTCGACTACGTTCTGTAATAGTTCTCATCATCCTTTCCGAGACACCATTCAAGGAAGGAGTATGAGGCACTGTCATGTGGTAGGATATACCCCTGTGCAAACAATACTCTTTCATCTCATTAGAAAAATATTCACCACCATTGTCACAGTACAAATTGACCAGTCTCAAACCAAAATGAGCTTCACTCTTTGTATCAAAGTCCCGAAAGCAAGCAAAAACATCTGATTTATGAGCTATTAAATACGTTACACAATAGTGCGTGTACTCATCAATAAAAACAACAAAATAGTTTTTGTCGTCAAGGGTCGTGGGCGTGATGGGACCACAGACGTCTGAATGGACATTAAATAGAGGTCGACTTACAATTTTAAACTTTGACTTATTAAATGGCAAACATGATTGTTTTCCATTTATGCAATCTTCACACAATTCGTCATTAGGTGATATATTATTTAACTTTTCAGTATCTGAAAACACTTGCTTACTTTTGATTTGCATAAACTTAGATTTGCCAATATGGCCTAATCTTTTATGCCATAACGTGTAATTATTGTTTACACCTCTATTTAACGACATAGACGTATGTAAAGCATTCCTGTAAAGCACAAAATTAATACCAATCAAATTGTTCATTGACTCACCCTTTGTTACCAAATTCTTACCCACATCGTATATCTGAACGCTGCCATCTTTGTCAAATACAACAGTCATACCAGCTTGTTGCATTTTCTTTACTGATAATAAGTTGTATGGAATATCAGAGCTGAATAATACATCCTGTAGTATTCCCTTTATGCCGAGGCTAGTCATAACAGGTAGATTTCCTTTCTTTGTAGCCTTTATGTACGTGCCATTTTTAGCAACCGAAATAGCGATGGGTTGTTGAAGGGTTTCAAAGTGTTGAGCCAAATCTTGTCTGTTTATCAGGTGATCCGATGCTCCTGAATCCAAAATGAAGGTAATATTGTGCTCATCGTTTCCCATACGGTCATAAACGTCATCTCCAGCCACGAAGGCAAATGATCTATTTGAGGATTTCTCAGTATCCGCAGACATCTGGACCGTTTGCACCATTCTATTGTTGTAAGGTTGTTTTTTCTTATAGTTTTTATTCATATTGCAAGTCCTTTTGAAATGTCCAGACTTGCCACAAACATGACATTTCATGTTTTTGTACTTGTTGAAGTACTTTTTATGAGTAGGTATTCTATTTGCTATGTGTTGTCTACTTCTTGAGAAATTTGAACTTTCTGCCTGTAGAATTTTCATAGAAGTATCCTGCCTCTCATTTATTAATTTTATTTCATGGTCAAGAAGTCGTGTTTTGACAAAAGTTAACGTTAAGTTTTCTTCAGCCAGTGTTTCGATTGCCGTAATTACACCATCGTAGTTATTAGGTAACGTCATGAAAAGATGTGTAATCTTATCCGCCTCTTCTAACTTTGCACCGGCAGCCATCAACTCGCAGATCAACTCATCAAAAAGTTGGAAATGATTCAATAATGTTTTTCCTTCCAATTTTAAGTTCAAAAGGCGTTTTCTCAAAGCAAGCTGAGTTGCTATGCTTTTCCTTTCATAGATGTTACTCAATTTTGAAAGGATTTCTTTTGCGGTACAGTTTTCGGTGATGAGTCCGAGAAGACTATCTGCCAAATATTCAATGATAGTATTTTTCGCCACATTTTCTCTCTTTTGCCACTCCTGCGTTAATTCACTTGGTCTCTCTTCGTCGATCACAACTAATACGTCGAGTTCTTTTAATAATTGTCTGATTCTTAATTTCCAAATACTAAACTTTTCACCATCAAACAGCCTAATGTTTCTTTTCAACGCAGAACGGTCCATGGTTAAAGTCAATTTAAACGCACAGCGAAAATAATATAAAGTTCACAATTAACGCGTACACAAGTGTCACTGGAAATTCACTTAAAAATGTCTGTGGCAATATTTCAAACAAAAAGTTCTCTAATATACTATCATAACATTTACTTTAAATTACTGCAATGACTGGGCCCATAACCTATTGGGTTTTGGGAGTCAATGACAAACTTATTTGTTGGTACTAAACGATATCTTTATTAAATAGTTTTATAGGAGAGTACGCATGTTTACAAATGTACAGTTAGCAGAGTTACAAGACTCACAGACAGAGCCAGACTAACTATCTGAGTCAACAGACTCCACAAGACGAACCGGCCGAGTCGACAAGACTCGCTGGCATCTCAAGACTTACTAACAGAGTGATCCCTCAGGATTCAAGGTCGAAATATGTATTCGTAAAATGAACCTTATTAACAAGTGCAACAAGAGGAACTCTATTACTATGCAATTAAGTGCAGATTAGCATGGGACGAGTTTGAGTTATTTTTGATGTATTCCAACAAACGATGCTATGCATCACAGAAATAATAGTAGGTATGGTTTTTTATATATATATTATAGTTATGTATCAATTTAACCTCTATTATGAATGATTAAAAATCGGATGTTGCTAGTTGTGGTGTTAAATTACGTATTTTGTATTTATAAGTGATGTTTCATAAAACAAATAATATATTTAAACAAATAATGGCTATCTATAAAAACGGATATCTGTACTTTAATTTTACAGTGATCTTTCAAGGGGGACAGCGCGTACGCAGTCCCCACTACCAAAAATTACGCACCCGAGTTATCCACCAGTCTCACGAAACTCAGGTACAACACCACCGGTAATATGAAACTCACGTGAGTTTTAATGGCAACCGAACCCGCCAAATTAGGAAAGTAACTGCACATTAGATAGTTACTATGACATCTCTCACTCTTTCATTTTAGCCGTTTAATACAGTCACAGCGGCCATTTTAACATCAGTCAATGTCATCTGTCTGTCAGTCAGATTACTTGACGGTTTTTTTTTATCTGATTTTAAATTATAATTTTAGCTATTTATTTCATTGTAATTTGCGTAGTTTTCAAACGCAATCTGTAAATTTTTGCAGTGTTTTACATTTAAACAGAAACGCCAGGGATTTTATGCGAGATTTGTGGACTTAAAACAAATCGGGTGGGAAACAAAAAACGGGCATTAATGGCTCAATTTCCCCTGGATGTAGCTCGGTTAGTACATTTTATGAATTAATAAGGATCAATAAAGGTGTATTTATTGATAATTTATTGTGTTTCAGGACATATTTTCAAATTTAAAATGTATGAATAAATTTTACATAAACACTAGTGCAGTGAAATATTTCATCGACTAAGTACTTATCGATCAATATTTTTTTGTATGTGTGATTCATATAAAGATGGATGAAAGGGATTTTAGCAAATTCCCTCTTTAAATCTCCTCTGTATCTAATTCCATTAAAATCAATTAGCGACTGAGCTGTCACAATTATGAAAGAGTAGTTTTTGCATTAATGGTAGTACAGTCGGCGTCTATTCTGGTTAAGTTATCCCTTCCCCTCCCCCGCATGCAGTGTAAGGACGGTCCAAAGATCAACAAGGGTTACTCGACGTGTCGCCGTCTGTACTTATTGATGTGCTATTATTTTACTTTGTAGGTGCAAACAATGGGTAAAAATAACAGGCAAAGACGACTTGGCCGCAATGTTTAAAAGGATTGTTTTGGACATTATAAAATATATTTTTTATGTTTTTACAGAACCTTCAACACTGACACATCTACGTATTGCCTACCCAGAAAATGGCTTCAGATAATTGAATAAGAACAAGAGCGTGCAGCCCGAGTACGTTCATCGACTTGTTTAAATTTTGATTTAAATACTTTAATATTTCAGACATTTTACAAAACTTAATTTTTATGTTTGTTACAGAACCTTTAACATAACAAACACCTACGTTTTACCTACCCAGGAAACGGCGGCAGATAATTTAAAAACGGATTATAGGGTGAGCGAGATAGTGATTGCCCACTTAAGAAATTGACACTAGTTTTATTTCAATATAATCCTTTTCTTTAACAATAAGAAATCAGAGTGTAATTATTTGACAACGTTAATAGTTTAGCATTGAGATAAGTTAGCAATAATTCAAACATCTAAAGAATATTTTATAATTATAACGTATAACAAAAATATCTCTTAAAAACACAGTGATTGCCCACTTGACACAGTCATTGCCAACCAAATGAGACAGTCATTGCCAACTATACCGCACGTTGTAATTCCATAAAAATACTATTAAATACTTAAAATTTTAGATCTTTCGTAAGTTTTTGTGCGTTTAAGATATATTTCTAAGCTATTGAAATCAGTAACATCATCCAAATAAGATACCATTGACTAAGAAAACCCGTTTAGTTTCAAAATCTAGTAAAATCGTCAAATTGTTCTATCTAGTTTCTCGTTATCTCAGCGAATAAATAGAATGTAGCAATTTTACTAAAGGTAAGTAGATACAGTTTTGAGGTTGTCGGAGGCCCAATGGGGGGTGAGGGGAGGGGGGAGGGGTTAAAAACATTGGCAGCATACTTGTGACTCCACTGGTGTTGAGTATGTGCGTTGGCATTCGCTTACCATCAAGTGATGCGTGTTTTGACTGCACATTATAATATAATAAGCAATGCTGCCGCCCATGGTCACCTGCAACACCACTGAAGTCACAAGTGCGCTGCCAACCTTTTATCCCCTTCCCCCCCGGGTGTGGGCCTCCGTTTCCCTCACTCACTCGGCGCAGGGGCTGCTTCACGCTGGTTTTCTGTGAGGCAGTGGTATCACTCCGGTCAAATCGGCCCATTCATGCTGAAGCGTGGCTCTCCCACAGTTGGAATTTGAAAGTTTTTTTCTAATTATTACTAACTGCATCATTTGGTAATTATATTTTAATATGTGATAGGTGGCTCACAAGCATACGGATCACCTGATGGTAAACGATTGCCACCGCTCATAGACACTCGCAACATCAAGGGGAATCACAAATGCGCTGCCAACATTTTAACTCCTTTTCCCCCTTCATAGAGCCTTCGGTACACTTACGCGTTAGCGCCGCTTGATTATGGTTTTCTGTGATTATAGAATCACTCCGTTTAAGCCGGCTTATTCATACTGAAACGTGCTCTCCCACGGTAAAATACATAATATAATTACGGTATATATTTAGTTGTTCTTCTTACCACCTTTCCTCCAAGATTTTTGGTAGCAGATCAAATTTTCCCCTATTTTTAGGTCAACTTTTTGTAAAAAGTAGTTTTTTCGAAACTCCTTGTACCTAGACCTAGATATAAAGAAAGATACAGGATATAAAGAAAATATTCGGTTCGATTATTATATCCCTCACGTGATTTAGTAAATACCTACCCGGGCAATCACTGTCTCATACCCATGGCAATAACTGAATTCTGGTATGGCAATAACTGAATTTGACATATTTTAGGTACAGTGATTGCCCACCCTCTTAAAATACTTAATGGAATAAAATTACGCCGCGATAACTGCTTCGAATGAAACATTAAAGCTTTAACTAACACGTCGTTGTGCTTTAACGCTCAAAAAATAAAATTAAAGTGATACAAACTTCAAAACTGCAAAATGTATCCTTAACAAATTCTGTAAGGAATTCGCATTTTTTGAAGTGAAGGACACCCGCTGTCCAAAAACTGTCATAACAATATTGTGGCAGACGAAAGGAAAACTCGGTTAAAATGTTAAAAGATAAATATATTACAATAAAATAAATATAAAAACAGGAAGGCTTACTTACATTGAAAAAATAAACCAAAAAGTGACACACGCCAAAATGTCAAAAAGAAAACATAAAAATCTAGGGAGACCAAGGAGTCTGTCCTCGACATGGCCCTCCCCGTAAGGGACCAAGGGACCTTACCAAATAAAACAATGAATGAAGAGGACAGACCCTATAAAATAAAAACTTAACCTAAGATATAAAAGCCAGCTTACGAACTGGACGCCTTAATATTCCACCTGAGGTAGCCACGTCCACCACTCGTATAATGCCATCATGGCTTGGGTGCACCTTCATAATACGGCCTTCAGGCCATACACTATGGGCAAGTTCCCGTCACAAATAATAGCCAAGTCTCCGATGGTCACGTCTTTACAAATCCTTCCTTCACTTTTCTGTCGAGCGGCTAGCTCGGGGAGGTACTCTTTCCACTTGAACCGACTAGTTGACTCACTATCAGAAAAGTTCCTTGGGCCAGGTAGCGGTGATGACTATCCAATCAGGAAATGGTTTGTGGTTAATGCTGGGGCGTCAGAGTCTTCAATAGAAACATTCGTAAGGGGCCAAAAGATTACAATTGCTTCAGCTTTTAAGAGCAATGTGTTCAAAACCTCTTCTCAGGAAATCGTTTCTTACAACGTTGCATCTAGAGGGCGGTATACGCCACCGACGGGCCATTCAAAACGGTGGTGCTGAGGAAATGACGTGCCTCTCAATCGACTTATTTGCCGCAGAATCAGCAACTCGTACGACGTCGTTAACATTCTGCCATACTGGCTACCCCTCTACTGGCACCGGCAAAAGGCTGTGTGGCAATGTCGGTAAATATTTTGTTCGAGCCGCTCCATGTTGTGACGCTTTCCACTAAACTGGAACGATTCATGTCTGCAAATATATATAATAGGAAGCTCCGATTCTCCTCTGAAGACAATCCAAAATAAAATCAACAAAAATAAGGCAAATTCTTCAATATAGGCCATCAAGTGCTCCTGCACAAGTACTCGTATATAATTCTGCTTGCTTGAAGCGTCTGGCAAGCAGTGGACGCAGTACACCAGGTGTCCGACAGCTAGCCTGAGAAAATCTCTTACGCAGAAGGCGAATAAATTAGTGGGCTCTAGCTGTGGCGAGTACTCTTAGCCAAGAAATAAAAGAAACCGATTTTGGAACAAAATCATTTTGTAACAAAACAATACTACGCACTAACACTATGAATAATAGTTAGTAAAAACTAAATAATAATAAAGAGCTCCAGGCTCCAGCTGCTTTTCAGGTAGGTAAGTGTACCTAACTTATGTATCAGACAGCTACAGAACATTAAGGCTGTGAAGAGAAGCTGGGCCCTGAGGCTATCATTCTGGCAATTTCAAGCCATCTGACGTAACATGCGTCTCGTCAAAAAATAAGTGAATTCTAAAAGCATCGTAAGAAAGGCTTTAAAAACGCGAGCATAATATCGAACCTAAGTTCGGACAGTTTGCGAGGCGCACCAAATATGCCTCACATAGTTGGTGCGTACATACTTCGCTGACTGTACTCGATAAGCGAACATCTAAAGAAGCTGCTTGCAGTTCGAGTCGCGGTACAGAAGCAGGTTTTAAAGACGCGACCCGAGACTCGCTTGCAATCATAAGGCTTCAAATCTACTCGGGTACACGAAATGCCAAAATGCATCGCAAGCTTCGACACTTGCATCTGAAAAGAATCGGCGTGTGACGAGACCGATAACATCTGCGTAGAAGCGCGGAAACAGACAGTTCCCAGTCGTCACGGCACGGTGGTACTCAGGCTTACTTACATTGAAAAAATAAACCAAAAAGTGACACACGCCAAAATGTCAAAAAGAAAACATAAAAATCTAGGGAGACCAAGGAGTCTGTCCTCGACAAATATTTTTATCGAAAATTTTGCCAAATGTCTTATTTAGAACTCTAGTTAACAGTATCATAGTGTTATTTAACGGATTTAATGTAAAACTACACCTATGAAAATAAGTTAAAATGTATGTTAACCTTAATTCGGGCATTCACTGTACACTGGGCAATCACTGTCTCGGTTACCCTATATCTATAATGTATGTTTTAAATAAAAAATAAAAATATTTTTTTAACATCATTTTTTAATTTAAAAAATTACAGGGGTTATCGATATCATTTTATCGATAACGCCCATCCCTATTTTTGGGTCATGTTGGCAACATTGTTTTGTCAAAGTTTTAGTTAGGTTTGTTAGGTTGTCTCTGACCGAGGTCATGTGTTTCATACAGTATATTGTTTTCTTTTTTTACTACAGAGTCCCGTCTCTTAAAACGTAGTGATTACTTGCTCAGTGTTATCCACATTAGGGATAATCACAAGGGTCAACCCTCCGCAGTGCAATGGAGGAGCCTCGCCCTGGGGGAACCGCCTTCGTGATCACGGTGTCCCCTGTGCCAGGTAAGTATGAATTCCCGGCTCGCGCGCGGGGTAGTGATGTTTCGGAAAAAAATGTTGCTGGTGCGATGTAACTTTGCACAGTGCCATCTATTGAGTTGCCTAGTTAACTATTTCAGTGAAAAAATAAACGAACATCTGCGTAGCGATGCTAAAAATAACGTTAACGTTTTCAACCACAAACTGGAGACTTTATCTAAAAGTTGCTATAATTTTCTGCTAGTGCTATCTGAACAGTTCCCGAAGTTTGGCCGGCATATGGTAATTTTTAACTGCCTTCAAAAAAGGAGGAGGTTCACAATTCAACTGATCTCTTTTTAAATATCGCATTGCATCAGATAAAAATGTCACAGTGAAAGCTTTATCGCAAACACTGATACTCACGCGGGTCAGGCAGGATACTAAGCACTCCAGTTTTTTTGCTTATTCCTGGTGTCCACCACAATTGCCACTGGCCAAATCTTTTCTTTAAAAACACTTAGTCAAGCAGGGAGTGGACAACGGGAATACCCCGTTTTATTTAAGGTAAGATAAAAATAGAGACAAGACTTCATTCATAGTTGCTCTGACTTAAGTATCGTTTACATCAGACATAAAAATTCCTAAAGTAAACCAGTCCATAGTTAATTCATCAGTGAACAAACCACGAGCTTAAAATGAATTTAAACTTCCGCAAAGCTCCATCCTAGACAGATTTAATGTGGGGGGACAGCGCGTACGCAGTCCCCACTACCAAAAATTACGCACCCGAGTTATCCACATTAGGGATAATCGCAAGGGTCAGCCCCTCCGCAGTGCAATGGAGGAGCCTCGCCCTGGGGGAACCGCCTTTGTGATCACGGTGTCCCCTGTGCCAGGTAAGTATGAATTCCCGGCTCGCGCGCGGGGTAGTGATGTTTCGGAAAAAAATGTTGCTGGTGCGATGTAACTTTGCACAGTGCCATCTAGTAGCGGATGTAGTAAAGTCGTGGATATTCAGCCATATTTTACAAGTCATACATAACTTTAACAAGCTTGCAATGCGTGACATTAATATGAATTTATAAAATGAGCACTCACGTTGACCGTAGATGTGCCTTTATAAAATCCATTTTTTTGTGGTAAAAATTATCGCAATAACTATTGCGATAATGGGCATTGACGTTGAACGTTAATGTGGCCCCATCATAAAAAAGTAAATAAACGTCAACTAAAATATTTGGCCTTGACTAATACAGTAAGTCTGAAATCGTACATAAAATTCCTTCATTAGACAAGGCCACAACGGTAAAGGGATGCCTGTAAAATGCCGGATCAGACGACTACTTTGTAATGCAATACAATATTGCGACCAAAATTGAAGGAGCTCCGTGAAACATTTAATTTGTCGCCAAAACTTGGCAATACAAAGGTATTGCTTAACTTGGGAGGTCTCGGCAAATTGGTCGAACGGGGGGATCTTAGGCTGGCGTCGCGTCGTCTAGCAATGTCAAGGAGACGCAAATATCAAGTGACATAGCAAATGTTGAATTTTGAGCTTCTACAAATAGGTACATTTGTCAGAAGCATTACTTTCCTCACATATAATTAATGGCATTTGACACATATTGTACTCGTAATTAAAGAGATGGTTATTTATTTCCTTTTTCAAAGTTTCAGCAAAGTTTCCACAATCATGGTAGCTACTAGGTACTTTAACTGAGCATAATTTGATATAAATAAGATGAACAAAAAACAAAAAGTAGATGATAGAAAAATTTAAACCGATTAAGGGCTGATTTTTCAATCGTCTGATAACAGTTAACAGACCGATAAAATGTAATCCAATTTATAGTACTGTCACTCTATGACATACAATTATAGTAAGATGTAAGACAACTTTAATTCGCCGGGTAACTCTTTATTGGTCTGTTAAATTTTATCAGACAATGGAAAAATCGGCTCTAAGTAAATCAAATTAGAACTTCAAAAGACACAGGTGTAATTATTAAAGTTCAACATTTAGGGAAGGTGTCATTTAATCAATCAACATGCAACAAACTCGTAATGGAAACCAATGTGAAACAATGAAGGCTAATGGCAAACGAATCTTTTCCGCAATTCGAAACGCACTTCAATCTCAGGAATTGCTGTTCTAACATTTTAAATTTTTAAGTCCGAAGGGTTATTGCCTTTGAAATTGCCTTCTCATTGACACTGCACCAATACTCGGCAATAAAAATTGTATCAGTTGAATTAAGTTTTATGGGCTTATTGAGACACGTTTTTCAATATTAAAGCTTGTAAATTAAGCACCTGCAATAACTAAAATACGCTTTCATAGGAATTAGGACTCGATATGAAACGCTGTTCTACTATTGTGTTGTCAATGTAAAGATTTTAGTTATGATAATAATCCAGTTGGTCTGGTTCGATTGTAATTATCAGATTCAATAATCCTGGACCATACTTCAACCGTACTAATGGCTACAAAACCGCCTTTGATTGTTACTTCTTCACGACTACATGGTTTGCAGAGCGATTTTAATAAAGTATGGAGAAATTATTTTGAATAAAAATTATTTTGCTACAGCTAGTAATTTATATAATTGGGGCTGAAAGCGATAAAGTAAAGCTGTGACCACGGCTGTAGTAACGCGGTCGAGACGTAGGTACTAAAATGTACTTATATATCATCGCGTTTAGTCCCAAACTATATAAATAATTTGTAAGATGTTGCGAAAAAATGTAATTGACGCTTTAGATATAGGGTAATAGAAACTTCCAATATTAGCAGTAATACAAGTCAGTAAGGTAAGAATAATGAGAAGCCCGCACACATTTCCCACAGGCACAATTTGAGCTTATGAACGGTTCTCGATGAACATTTGACCCATTTATTTCAGGCTTTTAGGTTCTCGACATTTCCATTCAATTCTTTCTAAAGCATTCGTTAGGATTGTTCCCGTGGTCAATTGATCCTTCACAATTAATTGAAAACGTGGACAAGTGGAGACACTTCAACTTTTTTCTGGCAATAATAATTGCAAGGCATTTTTACTTTACGGTTTTTATGTTGCTGGATCTTAAAACGCGTCTAAACGCGGGGTATGCTTAAACCATAGTCCAGTTCAAGGTAAGTACATATTAGCCTACTACTCTCCCACTACAGGACAAAGGCCTTCATCATAGAAATCGAGTCGTCGCTAATAGGATGGCATAAGGCTTAATCACCACGCTTGGCCAATGCGAATTGGTGATCCTGAACCCGAGCTATATATGAAAATTACGAAATTTTGATCGACTCAGGATTTGAACCCAGGACAGGGTCACAGCCCGCTACTTAACGTCGTAACGCCCAGACAGCAGACACAATGGAAAATCAATTGTTTTATGCCTTTTAAAAGGCTTATGGGCCTTACGACGTAGAACCACTTATAGACCAGCGGGCGCTCAGCGTTAGCTCAGCAAAATATTTTACCCAATCACTTAACAAGACCAAATTTTTTACACTTCCGATCAGAGATTTGGGAGCCTTTTTTGCCAGACGTAGCCGGAGTTTCTCGATGAAGCAACGCCATGACTAATGCCGCTTAATTAACTGGTTGCAGGCTTCCGCCACGGCTGATCGGACGAGTCAAGGCCGTTGGGACATATGCCATGTTTCTTTTAGCCCGACATCGACAACGCAAATAAATGAATATAACCACTTTGAATACAATTGATTTGAAGCAAGACAAGAAGAGCTGAAAAAGGTAAGCTTGACGACTTTCTTTTTTTTATTAGAAGCGACAAACGAGCAAGCGAATCAGTTGTTGGGAAGTAATCAGAATCACCGCCGCCCATGAACATCTACGAGATCAGGAGACCTATTTTTGAATTGTCGTCTCACTAAAAAATGTGTGACTCGCATGATTTTTGACATCCGCATTTTTGAATCATTCGAAAACGAGCGATTTGCAACGAGTGGTGTAAACCACTCGTTTCCGCTAGGCGAGTGGTCGCATTTACGTCAAATATTAACGAGTTAACACCAAAGATATTGTATATAAGAACTAGATGGCGTACTCATTACTTGCATTCGAGCCTCGTGAGATGTTTATAACTTGATTGGCGTCCTACTCTAATAAGGTGACCACACGATTTAGATTTGCGATTACAATTATTGTTTGTCAACTCAGTCCACCCACGTGGGAGTCGGACATCGCTTTCTCTAGGAGACTCGTGAAGCCCATTCAAACTAGAAGGGCTAGCACGAACGTTTCAAAGTATCGTTTGAGTATTTATGAGCAATTTTGTATGAAAAAAACACAAGTTCCAAATTAAAATTCCTTATTATGTATACGTACGATACGAAGAGACTACCGACTTTTCGAAAAGTTTGTGCTAGCCCTATTAGATTTTCTATTTACCTACCTATAATAATACACTCTGCGGCACATTTAACCGGCCATAGCGTATTATTCATACAAACGTACACACTTTGCGATTTGAAGGTTCTAAGGAGCAAGAATATTGACTAAAATTTAATTTTTTTCACAAACTCTTGGGGAAACTGGGGACACTTGATCCCCATTGTTAGTTCTATAAAAACAAAACGTACATAGGTAGGCAATTTTGTTAACTATCTACTGTTCCTCATTATTTGATTATTATATTTATTAGTGCTTCATATATATTTTTTTTTTTTGCATTTTCCCAGAACTTTCCAAAAGGATCAATTGTCCCCTATTCTGGGAGACTTGATCCCAGTAACAGGTAGACTAGATCTTAGGGGATCAAATCTCTCTAATGCAAATTTGAAATAAATGAAAACCCGGTGTCTTTATAAAAGCATTATTTAATTTAACAGATATTAAATTTATATTGCTTTACATGTCTCACATGTTTCACTCAAGTATTAATTTTATGAGCATTGAGTCTCAGTCTTAGAAGAAATTTTACATTTTCATAAATATAAAATACAGCTTTGAAAATTTACATTTTATTGCATTAGCACTATATGCGAATGCACTATCTATATGAACTGATCATCATCTAAAGGTTGGACTTACATTAGAAACGTTTGGAAATCACTTGTTTAGTAATTTTTCCTGGTATGACGGTAAGCCACCTTTTTTTAATTTCTTCATTCTTTGGAAATCTGAAACAGTAAAAAATCCAGTCTTTAGATGACAAGCGAAATGGACACCCTACTCAATGCAAAAATAAAACTTTGACTAAACACTTACTTATGAAAAGATACACCGCAACCTTTATATGATTCACTTTTGCATCCTATCACACAACAAGTGAGAACCATTATTAAATAAATAAGCACAATTTTTACACTTTATTTTTGTCGTCACAATAATACAATCTTTCAAATTATTTTTGCCGCCGCCATATTGGTGATGTCCAGACGCCAAGTGTTGCATATTTATTATAATTAAAACTACCATATCACCGACTTTTACATAAAACTAGTCGTATATCATGGTTTAAAATTAAAAAAATAAAAAAGAAATTATAATTCCAACGTATCATTCCTTTAAATTATTCAATATTTTGAAAGTTCCCCAGAAGAAGAAATATAAACTTTGCGTAAGTTATACCACAAAGGTTTTTTTTTATGATGGCAGCCCTTTAGACAAGGACATATTCCTGTCGATCGCCATCTCGCTCGGCTCGATTTTCTGTAAAGCGATTTGGCATTTCAAAGTAATCTTTATTCTCACTGCATAGAATCGAAATTAACATTGCATTCATTTTCATAGTACACCATCTTGTTATAGTGTAAAATCTTTGGTTAACACTATAAAGTCCATTTTACGAAAAAGGTCCCCTGGGAGCGGCGCCACTTGTCATACAAATAGGCTTTCTATCTCTTTCCCACTCATTACGTAGACTGCCATGTCATTTTAGTTCATCAAAAATCCGGGGGACTCTTTTCGTGAAAAGGACTATACTTTGACAAGGTTGGCGGCACACTAAGCGAGTGATTTCAAAAATAGGGAAAATTATGAATCATGCGACTCACGAGACGACGTGACTTGCAAAACGAGTAGTTTTGTTTGGACGAAGCGAAAATTCAAAAATAGGTCTCCTGGTAGTTAATTAGCCGATGATTCGCCGGCCTTTTCGAAAAGAGTACCCTCTTCTCTTGAAAGTCAAAATCGTAACTTTGAACTTTTGGAGCCATTAAAATATGATTTCTAAAATGATATTTCAGCTTCGGTAATCCCATTTTCTTGACCCAGAATTGGTAAAAATAAACTTTGTAGCTTCATGCGTCAAAAAATAGATTGAATGCTTGATTTTTTTAAATAACTAAAACATTGCTCTACCGTGCATTGGAAGCCGGTCTATCGGTAAGTCCGTTAGATCAGATACAATAAATTACAATCTAAACGAAGTATTTCAACAATAATAATAATAATAATAACCCCCCCATGGGGTCACCTTGTCGTGGTGGGGGGGCTTACGGGAAGGCTTGCACTATTGAACATCAGTCACATCAACTAGACTGCTTCTTGTGAAAGAAGAGATCATTTGCCATTAACATCTAGGCCACCCTTCCCAAACTAACGACCTCAAACCAACCCAACATGGAGAATAATAGTAGAAAATATAATTTACGGCCGCTTCCCGGGGGCTATCGCCGGGGCACACCTGGAGACCGTTGCTGGGTGTTCCAGCATGCGACCCAACGGCGACGGGGGGCTGAGCAGGCGGGCTCCCCTCGACAAGAATACTACAGCCGCAACCCGCCAGGGCGACGAGGAGTTGAACAGGCGGACTCCAGTCGAGAAGTCTGCTACAGCCGAAGCACCAGATGATACCCATCCATCTGAACGTGTCAGACACAACATCTGTTTTATCAAGCGGCTCATCATTTTGCCTTACAGAGAGCTCAACGTCACCATCGTCTGACCTGAATGAAGAGTTTGTAGATGTTGTACAGGAGGCCGAAACAGCCACCATACTGTACCCACTACAACACAAGAACAAAACGTAGAAGATGGACCACTGAAATGAACAAGTTCATACTACGTACATACCTTTTAATTACACATTTAGAAACTGACACAAAGACTTACTTAGACGCATTACATCCCAAATTTTTAGAAAGATTTCCAGACTTTCCAGTTACAAGGCAGCGATTGGGTGATCAGAGAAGGGTCATAGTAAGAAATCGATTATTACCACAAAAAACTATTGATGATATATACATAGAAGTACAAACAGAGTTAAACAAAAATCAAAGCACTCGCCAGAACACAACATTACCGCATAACACACAAGCCACATTCACAACAAATTCACAAGCACTACAACGAATGAGATGGAGTAATATTCACAATGAAACTATAATAAGAGGTTACTATAAAGTAACAAGATTAGAGACAGATATGACATGTTATAGACAGAAAATACTTGAACACTTCATTAACGCATTCCCTCATTTAGCACACGTAACCGAACAGAGAGTAGCTGACCAAAGGAGACTAATATTTATTAATAAATGATAAGCAGCGAACGACTACAAACAATCAGACAAGAAGTAGCAGATGAATTAGATATTATACAGATAGACCCTGAACAAAATACACAATCACAAGTATTAACTCAAGCACAAACACAAGAAGACACACACACTTATATTAGTACACCACAAACTAACTTTGATGACCCTTTAGCCACTATGGAAATAAACGCCTTGTTAAATATGAATGAAGAATTAAATGACACAAATAATCCAGAAAGAAACTCATTTATAGATAATACATTCCGTGAAGCTTTAGATCATTTTACAAATACAGACCCAACTAAAAGAAGCTACATACCAAAACAAAGAACTACTAAAAAACTTGCTCAAGTTACCAACTACATAGATAATACTCTTTTACCACAATATGTTAATGAAAACACTAGTTTTGACGAATTACAGACTACGTTGTATTGCGCTGCGTGGACATCTGCCAAAATAAATGGATCCAAGCTATCACTTCCCCCACCTGAAAAACCCAACCACCTCGAGGAACAAAGAACATAAACCAAGGTGGCAAAGGCGTTTAGAACGTAAGATCGAAGACTTACGGGCTAAAATTGGTAGGGTTACCCACTATATAAATGGAAATCGAAGCCGGAACCTGCAAGCACAAGTATTTAAAATAATGGAAGAATATAACAATTCATACAATTCATGAAGAGAACAATACTCAACTGGTACACTTCTTAGATACACTAAAACAAAAACTTTCCGTCGTTAGCAGCAGATTAAAAAGATATAAAGCATGTTCACTCCGTAAATCACAAAACAACCAATTTACAAACCATGAGAAACAATTTTACCGTAACTTAGCAAGACCGAATATAACTCGTAGTGATAATAACAATAGTAGCACAATGGCATCTCCAGAAGAACTGAGGCAATTCTGGGCACAAATATGGGAGAACTCTGTCCAACATAATGAAGACGCCGAATGGATTGCTAAAGAACAGGAAGAATCCACAAACATCCAAGAATGGAGTTTGATGCCATCACAGCTGAAACCATTCCAACAAGTATTAGAAAAACTCCACATTGGAAAACACCTGGTTCAGATAATATACACAATTACTGGATTAAAAAATTTTCCTATTTACATTCATTTCTACACAATTTCATTAATCATTTCATTAAAAACCCGGATAATATTCCTGATTACATAACTAATGGCATAACTTACATGTTACCTAAAGACGCAAGTGACACTGCAAACCCAGCAAAGTATAGACCAATTACGTGCCTACAGACTATATACAAAATAATTACATCCTGCCTAACTGAAATTATATACAAACATACAGAAAGCAATAATATTATGACAGAGCAACAGAAAGGGTGCAGAAGATCGAGCCATGGCTGCAAAGAGCAGCTCACAATAGATGCAGTCATCCACACGCAAGTACAAAAAGCCAAAAAAGACCTATTCACGATGTATATCGATTACAAAAAGGCATATGATTCGGTTCCCCATAGTTGGTTATTAAAAATTTTAGATATTTACAAAATTCATCCAGTAATATGTACATTTTTGCAACAAATCTCTCAGAAATGGACCACACGGCTTCAGTTAAATTCAGCGGATGGCATACAAAGATCTGAAGCCATAAAAATCAAGAGGGGTATCTTCCAAGGCGACTCCCTGAGCCCGCTATGGTTTTGTCTTGCTCTAAATCCGTTATCAAATATGTTAAATACCACAAATATAGGATATACTCTGAAATTGCAACAAGGTACTAACGAACTGACTGACAATATAGATACAGAAAAAATAAGCCACTTAATGTACATGGATGACATTAAACTTTACTCTGAAACTGAGAACCAATTAGAAGATTTAGCACATATTGCAGAAAAATTCTCACATGACATACATATGCAGTTTGGAGTAGACAAATGTAAAATCAATTCCATTAGAGCAGGACAAACCCATCAACACACTTACCAGATGACTACAGGTGAAACTATTGAACCACTCGAGGAAAACGACTTCTATAAGTACCTAGGTTATAATCAAGCAAAATTAATAGAACACAAGGACACTAAAGATGCAATAACAAAGAATTTTAAGCATAGGCTAAGGGCGATTCTAAACTCACAACTAAATTCAAAGCATACTATCAAGGCAATTAACACTTACGCTATTCCAGTTCTCACATATTCTTTTGGCATTATACGCTGGACTAAAACCGAACTTAAATCACTACAGCGCACCATACACACGACCATGACCAGACACCGAAAGCACCACCCACGATCATGTATACAGAGAATGACGCTACCACGAGTAGATGGAGGTAGAGGCTAATTGATATTTTGAACTTACATGCAAAACAGATCACTAATTTTAAGAAACTATTTTCATAAAAAAACACAGACATCAATATTGCACCATGCCATCGCAGATAATGACAATAAATTAACTCCATTGAATTTAAAAGATAGGAACCTACAAAATAACGAAACTCAGACTGACAGACAGACAAAGCTACAGATGTGGGCAAATAAAGCTCTCCATGGGAGACACTTCCAAGATCTTCGCCACAACAACGTCGACATCAAGGCGTCGAACGAGTGGCTGAAGCGAGGAGTGCTCTTCCCCGAGACAGAGGGTTTTATAATGGCCATACAGGACCAAGTAATTGAAACGCGCAATTATCAGAAGCATATAATCAAATTACCTGTTTCTGATATTTGCCGGAAGTGTAAGAGTGCTTCTGAGACAATCCAGCACATAACCGGAGCTTGTAAAGCTTTAGCTCAGAGCGATTACAAGCACCGTCACGATCAAATAGCGAATATTATCCATCAATTGCTTGCTCAAAAATATAAATTAATTACCGATCCACCAGTCCCATACTACAAATATAAAGCTGAAACATACTAGAAAACTCCACACACAAAACTATACTACGATAGAGCCATATTAACAGATAAAACCATCCACTTCAATAGGCCTGACATAACACTAATAAATAAAGTTGATAAAACTGCACATTAATTGATATTGCCGTACCGAACACACATAACATACAAAAACATAACAGAGAAACTAACTAAATACATTGAACTGAAAGATGAGATAGCGCGTGTTTGGCAGCTCAGAAAAGTTAGCATAGTCCCCTAGTATTGTCCTCCACAGGTGTTATACCTATACAGCTAGTCACTTCCCTTAGAACTTTAGACCTTCATGACAACACATATATACATCTGCAGAAGGCAAGTATCCTGAATACTTGTAGATTGGACCCGAAAGTTTCTACAGACGGAGCAACTTTAATAGATTTTACATATTTTTCCTATGATATTCACTTGGCCTCGGCCCGTGGTTATCATTAACACCGGGTGTAATAAAAAGCATCGAGTCTATAAAATAGAACCCATAAATAATAATAATAAAAAAACGTTTATTGCTGGTGATATGAACAATGAAGGTGGAATTAAATTATAAGTAGGTAGGCACCAGAGATGTGAAAAAATAATTTAGTAAAAGTATTTAAATACAAAATGCAAATGCATAGTTGCTAGCACTATTTCAAATAGAAATACAAAATAGTTTTGAATAAAGTATTTAAATACAAAATGCAAAAATACGTATTTTAAAATAGGTTTTGAAAATAAAATTACATTGTTTAAGCATAACCTTTTATTTATTGAACTGATTTTAAAATTAGTATTTGTTCAAAGAGTTCATCTTTCATGTTTCGCCTATGGGGCCTCATAATCATTCCACCAAATGAAAATAGTCGTTCTACAGGGGCAGAACTCGGTAAGCAGGTTATTATATTGAAATGATTGGATGGATTTAAGAATGAAAAATTGTTAAGATGAATTAAAAATGCAACGAAACTATTTTGTATTTTATAAATACTAAATATTCACATAGAGTATTTCAAATAAAATACAAAATACATTTAGAAAAAAAGTATTTCAAATATAAAATAAAAATGGGTATTTTGCATTTTGTATTTGCATTTGAAATATTTGTATTTCAAATAATTCACATCTCTGGTAGGTACCCACCCTAATACATAACAAGAGTATGTGAACTACCTGCAAAATCTAACTAAACGTCCGTATGTATATGACTTCGTCTCATCACCCAGATAAATTCACCTGGGTGATTAATAAAAGGATATAAAATTTTATTGTATATCTTATGTCACAGGAAATTCGACATGAAAGTACCAGGAAATCATAAATTTATAGAAGGTAATAATAAACGTAATACCAAAGATTTAAATCATAGATATGCCTTCGCCATACTTTGACCGCGCCGATTTGAGTCGAACCTCAAATAACCTAGTGTAACTCAACTGGGATTAGTTGCCGTTTGCACACGGTGACAGTTGGACGATACAGCTGCCTGGATTTTTGACAGGAAAAAGCAGTCAAAATGCCTTCATGTGCCTTTTTATTGTGCAAGAAAAATACTACAAATTCAAATAAAGCGAATGGTGTAACATTTCACTCGTAAGTATTTATATTTTATCAATAATTAATTTATTTTATTTTGTTGACAAAACATCAAAGTCTGATCGGCCAGCGCGTGACAGAGAGAATAGTATTGGCAATTACTGTGAGACAAAAAGAGACAACATCATTATCTCGGTGGCCAATATACTTAGACCCGCTGTAGTACTCAGAACTCAGTTGATCACAGATCATTTGTTAATGGTTTACAATAACCGGGAAAAATACGGTAGCGTCAGCAGTTTCGATAGGCATTGTTTTAATAGCGGTCAGATATAAAATAGCAATTTTATTTCGACTAGAAATCAATAAACATGCAAATAATAATTACGTATTATTTTTAAGTGAACGTTTATTGTTTTAGATTTCCGCGTTTAAAAGAAAAATGGATCAAAGTTATCCAGCGGGATCGAAGGGATGAATACTGCTTACCTGGACAATTAAGTCGAATTGCTCTTCTCATTTCAAAGAAAATGATTAATATTTGACTCCCCTAGATCTACGTAAAGTTAAAAGTACCAATTATACATATATGTGTTTCTTCTGTTGTCTTATTCTATAACACAAGTGCTTAAGCTACTTAGTACGGAGTCAGGACATTAAATGTGGGGTTGTGTTAATTTATTAATTAATTATTAAATTATAGTAAATATTACTCATAATTTTTCTTAAGGAATAATAGGGCAAAGGCCTTTATCATAGAAATCAAGTCATAGCTATTATGATCGGATTATAGTTCTTTAAATTTTCGCGTTGCATTATAACTATTATTATTATAGACGGGAATTAACGCGACGTAATTTTTTAAGCACATAATTATGTACTTACTGCTTGACGTCAAGCAGTAAGTACAAAATTATGTGTTATAATAGTTATGATGGGATTAGGCATAATCGCCACCCTTTATGCGGTTTGGTGACCAAACCCGATATTCGCTCTGTGATTAGAGTAATTTATTTGAATAAATAGATAAATGTAGTGTAACATTTAAAAATAAAATGTCCTATAAATAAAATTGCTTTTAAATTTAGGAATATTTTTATTTTTAGTTCCTAGTATGAAAATTTTGCTGACCGTATTTTATCCTCATAGATAGTGACTTTCGATGACACGCACACGTCATGTCATTAAAATATTGCCTCGTTTTTAGGTGTCAGGGCATATCTATGATTTAAATCTTTGCGTAATACGTATCTTTGCTAAAACAAAAAATATCAATGTCTTATAACCACCTCTTAGTACTTTATGTTAGCCTGGTACTAATAGGACAAAACAGTACGCTCATGAGAAAATACATACCTACATTATTTTCTCAATTCGACCCGTAGGTATGTTTTTTTTACTATGTGTATGTGTTTGTTAAGCGATAACTCCGCCAATTATTTTTTATCCAAGCCAAGGGTAATGAAAAAAATATATTTTCCGTAGCCTATCCTTAAGTAGGATAGGTGAACAACGGGAAAACAGTTCATAGGTTGTCTATCAGTAACTAAGTCTATGTAACTCTTGTCAAAGTAGGACTATTGGGAATGTTGTTTTACTGGTAAGTCTATTGGGAAGGAATTTCCCAGTAGTCCGATTGGTAAGACTACGCGGTAAGACTACTGGGAATAGCCCTCTTTATACAGGTAAAATAACTCCCTCAGTAAATTTCAGTAAAACTTTTAGGATGACACTTTTAATTAATTTTTTGCTTTCAACGTCGCCGACCTAAATATTTCCCTCAGTTTTAATGGCAGTTTATTTTTAAGCGCAATTCGCACCGGGCAAGAGATGCTAGAATCTGGGAATAAAAAGTGGACCTAAATTACAGCGTGGCTAAAAACTGTTTACATTTTATGAGCGACTCTAGTACGCTTTTACTCGAGTATCATGGGAAAATTTTCTATTTGACTAAAAAATAAGGTCGATTTAGGGTTATTTTGGTGGGTTGGCTTAGTTGGAGAGATTGTGGAGCTAAGGTTACGATGGATTTCCTCATGACAATCCTCTTTTAATATTTGACAATGACCGCTTTGATATTTTAGTGGTCACTAAAATACTATATCCCTAGCCCCCCATAGCTCACGCCCGGCCCTTGCAGGCAGTGAGCATCGTTGGAGGTTTAGTAAGTAGGCCTTTAGTCTTACTAAAAGACAGCCTGACATAACTCGTCCGCCCTCCAGCAGATGTAAAGCGCCGTCGAAAGATGGCGACGTCGGTATGGAGTGTAAAGCATGGTCTTGTGACCCTGGATTATCCTAGTTTTATAAAACCTCGAGTTTCATTTACAATAAGGTACTCGTGTCGATCGGGTTACAAATTATAATTCCTTAACTTGGATACTTATGTTTTGGCAGTATTTCAGGTTATTGTTAGTCAAATCAAATCAAATCAAATCAAAATCACTTTATTCAATTTAAGTCCTTTACAGAACATTTATGAATGTCAAATTTTATAACCTACTGCTGATTCGGAAGGTCAATTTCTACCGAGAAGAATCAGCAAGAAACTCAGTAGAACTTAATCTTTTCAAATTTGTTATCATAAAATTTTTAAAGAATTAAATAAAATTTAAATTTCATAATACATAACACTGTGTAGTAGAGGCTTAGGGGGCAACTCGGGCAAAAAATCTCGGGCAGGAATTTCAAGGTTTTTTAGCTGGTCACTGTTCTAACCTAACCTAACCAATATTTTTTGTTTCACAGAGTTTAGTATGAAATATCATCACAAATATTTTGGTGGGGCTAAGTCTAAACACTGACCAGCTAAAAAATCTTGAAATTCCTGCCCGAGTTTTTTTGCCCGAGTTGCCCCCGCCCCCCGTAGTAGATGGCTGGTTGGCAGTGCGCGTGCATCCTTGTGCAAGCCAAGAGTTCAATGTCAACAAGCAATTCTTATGTCGACTCGTGTCGGTAATTTTGTTACAGCGGTAAGTAGGTACTCAGTATATAATAAGAATCTATTTATTTCATTTATTTTCTCTCTTGATAACCCCCGACACCAAACGAGATGCTAACAAAGGTAACGGGAAAAACTGAGGCGCGGAAAAAGCACCCATTTAAAAACTCAGATTTAAAAAATAAGAGGACGACCAGTCGACGCCGAAAGTACTTTTATTATCAACTAGTGGCCCGCCCTCACTTCGTTTAGAGACTTTACTTAGATGTTTAAAAGGTCACATTAAATTAAGCTATTACTTTTTAAATAAATTATTTAAGCCGCTTACTGTACTACTGATTAGACGCTAAGCCCAATCGAAGACCTTGATGCTGCACTAATAATGCTTCTGATGTGCTTAGTACGGCAAAACAATGACGTCATTCTTGGATTATTTATTGTTTACCGTGGGAATGCCACGCTTCTGCATGAATGGGCCGGTCCGACGGGACCGATACCGCGGCCTCACAGAAGAAATTGTGAAGCAGCGGCCTCACATGCGCACAGCCCAGAACAAGGGATTAGGATACTTTAATGCTAGTATTCCAGCCTAGGATCTTGGTGCAGGAACAACATTGATATATTTATGACTTCGCCTAAAAAGATTGGTCACGTGACTTGTGTCATTTTGTTTTACCAAAGTCTTAGAGTAAACGTTTATATTGGGTGTTTGACTAAAATTTTTTTATGCGTTTAATCAAAGACGCCTCAATTTTAAAAACATCGGTGAAAGAATCAATTGATTCTGATTTGAATTACCTGAGATATCACAACTTTAAGAGCACATATTTTACGCAGGCCCAAAAACGCTCTAATATACAAATGGCTATTGAATTGTGACCTCAAAACTCAAACTTCTGTGTGTCTAGTAAATTTTTGTTGGTAGCTATATCAAATGTTCGTTTGGTAAATGGTTTTATAATAAAAAGTTGGTGGAAAATGTACGGGTACGGGTAGTTCAATGATATATATATTTTTTTAATTTTATACTTTAAAAATGGACTTGCCCATGAAACTTTGAATGCTCACAAAACCAGCTAGATGTTATATTTTTAACTGAAAATGTTGGCCATTGGTTCTCATTTACCAATATTTTGATAGAGTGTCAATATTTTTTACTATATCGAGATTAGTCAAATACCAATTGTTGTTCCAACACGTGATTAAAGAGATGTAACTGGCTACATATACACTTTATTTTAGATTTTTTTTCCGAAAAGTTAA
>CM026275.1:3130789-3175323 GCA_014851415.1 Cnaphalocrocis medinalis
TTCAAAAAATAACATTCTATATAAATATTCAAATATGTTGCCAATTAAAATATATAAATAGGATGCTGACCTTATCTTGATGGGAGTAAAAATATAATAATGGGCAGAGCAAACTGATAGTTTATCAAGTTGCTTTCAATAAGCTCTTTCATTTGATACCCATACTGTAGAAATGCACTAAAAATAACTAAGTCCACTATCTTGGATGGTTCGCCATATTGGATTTAGAATGAGGAGAACAGACAGCTGTTGGGGCGAAAAGGTCCTCAAGTGGTGGCCGCATAAAATCGATGTCAAAAATGTTCCATTTTTATTTAAGACTCATTAGTCTGGCTTCCCTTGATCACTTTAAAAACACACGCTGGACAAAGATTTAAATCATAGATATGCCCTCGCCATACTTTGACCGCGCCGATTTGAGCCGCACCTTTTTTTTTTTTTTTTGTTCACGCAGAGTGAATGCCGCCTTATGCACACCCGGCCGCTGGGAGACGACCAGGTAGTGTGGGGCTCTCCCCTGGATTGGGCCTCTGCTAATCAGAGGCCGTTCAAGGGCATACCCACTAAACACTCTGCGACTTTTCCCGGCAAATCCAGGCTCGGGGTGGGAAAGCGGGAAATAGGACGAACCTCATCACCGCAGACCCACCCATGGACAGCAAGGCACGCCAGTACGGCCTCTTTCCGACTCCCGGGGCTTAAAGCCCCCAGAGCAGCTCCCACTGCCCTCCGACAAAGCCCCAACCGGGCGGCGCCCGCATCGCTGGATTGCGATACGGGCGTCGCGGGCATGGGCTCCTGCAGAACTCTCCACAAACCCACACCCTGCTGGCTTGCAGGGCAAGGTGGGGGGGAGTGCCTGCAGGCTTCCAAAAAAAAAAAAAACTGCCCCACCAGACTGCCCCACGGCCGGCTACGCTGGATTGCGCAGTCGGTCGCTGGGCGGAGAGGTGGGGTTAGCCGGCCTTTGCCGCATCCCACTGGCTGTGGGACGCAGCGCAGACCAGCAACTAAAGACCCCCACAAAAGATGTGGGGGGGTGGCGCCCGAAGGCGCCCCCACTCGGTGGGGCCCACGTCAAGGTGCGCCCAAAGTGGAGGAGATCCTCACAGGGCGCCGGACAGGGCCCCGGCCCAGACAGAGCTGGGCCTCAAAGTGCAGCTGTCAGCCGTCGGGTAGCAATATGGCGATAAGCCAATTGCTACCCGCCGTTGCCCAGGGACACCAGGACCCCTCCGGTAGCAGTTCCAAACAGAAAGAAAATACTACCGGGGAGGCCACACGAGGAGGTCGCCGCACCGTAGTCCCCGATTTGAGTCGCACCTCAAATAACCTAGCTTAACTCAACTGGGATTAGCACGAATTAGTTGTCGTTTGCACTCGGTGACAGTTGTACGACACAGCTGCCTGGATTTTTGACAGGAAAAAGCACTCAAAATGCCTTCATGTGCCTTTTTATTGTGCAAGAAAAATACTACAAATTCAAATAAAGCGAATGGTGTAACATTTCACTCGTAAGTATTTATATTTCATCAATAATTTAATTTATTTTATTTTGTTGACAAAACATCAAAGTCTGATCGGCTAGCGCGTGACAGAGAGAGTAGTATTGGCAATTACTGTGAGACAAAACGAGACAACATCATTATCTCGGTGGCCAATATACTTAGACCCGCTGTAGTACTCAGAACTCAGTTGATAACAGCTCATTTGTTCAATGGTTTACAATAACTCGGGAAAAGTACGGTAGCGTCAGCAGTTTCGATAGGCATTGTTTAATAGCGGTCAGATATAAGCAATTTTATTTCGACTAAAAATCAATAAACATGAAAATAATAATTACGTATTATTTTTAAGTAAACGTTTATTGTTTTAGATTTCCGCAAGATCCGCGTTTAAAAGAAAAATTGATCAAAGTTATCCAGCGGGATCGAAGGGATGAATATTGGTTACCTGGACAATTTAGTCGAATTTTCTCTTCTCATTTCAAAGAAAATGATTTATATTTGACTCCCCTAGGTCGGCGTAAAGTAAAAAGTATTATGTTTCTTCTGTTGTCTTATTCTATAACACAAGTGCTTAAGCTACTTAGTACGGAGTCAGGACATTAAATGTGGGGTTGTGTTAATTATTAATTAATTATTAAGTTATAGTAAATATGACTCATAATTTTTAAAAGGCCTTTATTATAGAAATCAAGTCATAGCTACTATGATGGGATTAGGCATAATCACCACCCTATATGCGGTTTGGTAATCAAACCCGATATTCGCTCTGTGATTAGAGTAATTTATTTGAATAAATAGATAAATGCTAGTGTAACATTTCGAAATAAAATGTCCTATAATTAAAATTGCTTTTAAATTCAGGAATTGTTTTATTTTTAGTTCCCAGTATAAAATTTTGTCTGACCGTATTTTATCCTCATAGATAGTGACTTTCGATGACACGCACACGTCATGTCATCAAAATATTGCCTCGTTTTTAGGTGTCAGGGCATATCTATGATTTAAATCTTTGACGCGTGACCGCTTAGATATTACCTAAGTATATAGCACATTAGTGGCTAGGTTATAAAGTGACATCGAAACTTGACTTCTCGAACTAGAGTTCGGGTTTTGCTCGAAGTCTCAAAGTAGGCGGTCGCATACTTACCCGATTGCCTCTGAAACCACGATAAGCAGTTTATCCTAACACCCTCTCACTCACTTCGGCCGTCTAGTTTTAGGGCTTCTTCTCTAGAAGTTCTTTTGATATATTTTTATAGATGCAATATCAGTGACTGTGCCGCCGTCTTTGACTTGGCCGAGAAGGTCCATCGGGAGGTGGGTGACGTCACAATCCTACACAACAACGCCGGCGTGGCGCAGTGCAAGCCGCTGCTGAGACACAACGAGAAGGAAATCAGGACAATAAACGACATCAACGTCCATGGAGTTCTTTGGGTAAATGTGAACTGCTTCTCTCGTACTGAATCCTTTTCTGTAAGGCCTTTGAGGGCCATCTTTCTCAAATGGTTTACTCATTGCGCCGCATAGCATCTTCTACATCGTACGTACCGACAACTACAATCATCGTCTCCATCTAGAAACAGGACGAGACCAAATAAAGGATAATAAGTAGATAGCGTCAATCAAGAACATTGAAATCCTTAATTTCAGAACAGCATTTCTCCTCTATTACCAGTCATAGTAACGAATCTAGTAGGTAGGTATTTATTGTTCTCTCCTTTCAAAATTTCAAACATTTAGTAATATAATATTACTAAACTTGTGACTCGTTCGAAGTGGCAGTGGGCTGGTCACATTAGCTGCAGAACTGACAGCCGTTCGAGCCGTAAAGCCTTTGAGTGGAGACCGCGACTCGGTAAGATGATGACATTAGAAGCCAGCCAGGCTGGGCTGGATGAGAGTGGCCTAAAATCGGGAGCAGTGGCGTGCATTGGAGGAGACCTATGTCCAGCAGTGGACGAGTGTGGGTTGCTGATGATGATGATGAACTCGTGCTAGTTTCTTGGCATGCCCTCAGAGGATTTTCTTGGAAAATCCCAAAGAACAACAAAAACCACGTAGAGACAGTACCAGCTCATACAACTATCATCATCTCTTTGCAGGCGATCCAAGCGTTTCTCCCCAGAATGCTGGAGAACAACAAAGGGCACATAGTGGCCATGTCGTCGATGGCCGGGCTGATGGGTTTGAGCAACATCGTGCCCTACTGCGGCTCCAAGTATGCCGTCAAGGGCATCATGGAGGCTCTCGCTGTGGAACTATATGAGGATCGCACTAGGGCTAGTGATGGGGTGAGTTTTGCAAAAAAAAAATAGTCCCTTACTTACGTATCTTTATACGTCCTGTGGGGTCACTAGCACGTATTAAACATGGAAAAAAATAGCTGCGAAGAGATACAAGGCTGCCAACTCTACTCAATTATTTTTTGTGGCAGACATACAGGGTGTATCTGTGAACATTTACATCCCTTTAACCACGTGTTCTACCGGCCATTCTTAACAACATTTGTTCTATGACTTTAGAAAATTCGCATAAAATTTACATTTCACAACGTCACGTGGTTAATGAACAGCCCATTACTCGTAGTAACTTTCGTACTTAAAGTGAATATTTCTTGTTTTAGTAAGTTGTTCTATGACTTTAGAAAATTCGCATAAAATTTTTTCATCTTTCCATACACGGTCTCGGTCACGTGACTTGATAATTTTGTATGGGGAGTCGAAAATTTTTCGGAGAATCTGGAAAAGTTGTTGAACAAATGTTGTTCAGAATGGTTGATAGAACACGTGATTAAAGGGATGTAAATGTTTACAGATACACCCTGTATATGCGGCGGTGATCACTTACCACCAGGTGACCAGCTGGTTTAATGGCCACTCTTTTTCGTTAAAATGTAAAAGCCCTTGAGTGGAGACCGCGACTCGGTACGCGTAGTGTTGGACGCTCTATGACAAGATGGGATGATGACATTCGAAAGCTGGCTGGTGTGAGTTGGATGAGAGTGGCCGAAAATCGGGAGCAGTGGCGTGCATAAGGGGAGACCTATGTCCAGCAGTGGACGAGTGTGGATTGCTGATGATGATGATGATCTGTCTTAAAATACAATTCGTTATACTATCTCCACAGATCAAGTTCACCACAATCCACCCGACGATAGTGAACACCGGGCTGGCCCAGAACCCTCGCGTCCGCTTCAAGAAGCTGGCTGACGTGGTGGAGCCCGACTTTGCTGCTGACTCCATCGTGGACGCCATCCGCAGGGAGCAGTACGAGATTACCATTCCTAGTTTTCTCCATTACTATAACAGGGTGAGTCGATTCCCTTCATGTCCCCGTGTTGATGGTGGATTTTTGCTATTGTGAAAACTGAGAGCTTGCAACCAAACTGTCTCAAAGAAAAAGAGTAGTTATACTATACTTTACTTTTCGCATCCAAATAGAAATAACGCATATTATTATGGCGTGAGAAACAGACGGGTATAAAGATTTGGTTTCCAATTCTTTCCATTTCGTTGTAGGTAGATTCTAAGATTCCATTTCGGTGTAGGTTCACCTCCTGACTTAACTTGGATTATTCCCGCTGTCCACCTCTGGTGTACAGTCCACCCAGACATCGCTTTCGACTTGTACGTTTAAACTGTACAACTTTTAAATTAAATATAATTAAAAAAATAACAACACGTGCTGGACAGCGTTGCCATCCGCATACCATCCAGACAATGCCGGCGCGCACCAAGAGGTTTAGCTCCTCATTCCTGCCCCGAGCTATCAAATCATGGATCATGCCCTTCCAGTTCATGTGTTTCCTCCTTCTGTTACCGTACTAGGTAAACTACTATACCTACTCAATGTTCGTGTTTCTGTTTCAGTTTTTTTACCGCTTGCTGCCACATAACGCCCAGATGATCATCAACAGCTTCGTCGGTACTGGATTAGACCCTCACGAGGAATAGAATATGAAAATGCTTTTGCATTTTACCTAGGTATTCTAGAGTCTAGACTGACACAACATAGGAGGGGGGCCTAAAAAGTTATTTATTTTATTTATTTATTTATTAAATTGCACTATGTTACTGTTGACGTTGGACTGTATGGTATGGTCGCTGACGATAGTATGTGTTTTGGTGCTAATAAATTAAAACTCGTATTAGCAGAATATATTAACTATGTATTTCATGCGTTTTCATCAAAGGCACGCACACTGACAAGTACAAGTAAAACAAAGCAATAATATATCAAAAACAGTAAAAACGTATAAAAACATAAACAATATAAAAGGAGGCTGGTCCAGCCGTCGATCCTCAACAGTTACATTTCACAATGTCACGTGGTTAATGAACAGCCCATTACTCGTAGTAACTTTCGTACAATGCATTTAATTTATTCGTATAATGCGTTTTTATATTTTTATTTTATAGGGAAAATGTAGAATAATTTGAATGGTAGTAATAGTGGTAAATAAAACACTATGTATTTTTTACACTCATAAATAAATACATTTCAAAAATATATACAGACACTTATTTTCAACATTACTTTATTCTTAAAAGTACAAAACCTAAGAACCAGCTAGTCTTAATTTGCACCAAATATTTTTGTATCACTAATTTCACTGTAAGTAGTAGAAAACGTCGAACAAGTACTTATTTAAATTTTTTGGAAGGTCGATTTAAAAGGTATTAATTTATTTTCACAGGGAAAATAAGTTACCAAAAAGTCACTTCTGATGATATCAGTCACTATGATTGGATAAGACTACTGGTTTACACAGTGCAAGCCACTATCTCTCGCTCACTCACACACTTACCTATACTTACCTAATAACAACTCAAACTGCCGTACTCAGAGACACGCCATTTACTCTTAATGCCGATTATCTTAGTTATGTAGGTATAGTCTGTATGTCTATTAAAATAAGGGTCAATATCTTACTTTAGTGACAATTAAGGTTCAACTAAAGTCTCTGAATGCGGCAGAAAGTTCTGGAATAACGTAGTGATTATTCTCCTTGGTTCGGGATGTCTGCTAATCCAATGCTGTCATGCTGTGCCGATTTAAAGTGATATTTCTTGTTTTAGTAAGTACTTCATGATTCCTTTTTAGGGTTCAATGTTTTTGAGGAAGGCAAGAGCATGCCTTTTGGTCGGTAGGCATTGGCCAAACGCTTCTAACAGGAGTGGTTCTTGCTCGACAGACAGCCTGGAATATATATTTTTTTAATTTAATAAATAAAATGTGGAGGCGCGTTTTTCGCGTTGCTAATGAGGGTTTTTGCAAAGATAAATCTTTGTGTTTTTGCAAATTAAACATTCGATAGATGGCGTTATATGCCTGGTCCAACTTTGACGAAATTGTTTGTTAAGGTTTGTTAACATATTATGTAGGTACCTACTTAACTTCATAATTTTGACATGATACGTCAAAACGTAACCAATCCACTCGTTGTAGGACCAGTAGTAGTCCTCTAACGCCATTTAGCGGATTTTTCATTTGCAAAAACCCTAATTCTAGAAGACGAGCGTCTTTAGAGTCAACTCCATTTATTACTCGTTGGATTTTCAGGTTTGAGAGAGGCAAGCCTTTTTTAAGGCTAAAGTACGCACTTGTAATCCTCAGGAGAAATCCGTCCGTCCTTGTCAACGTCCATCTTCCTCAGCACCAGCTCGACGAGTTCCCTCACACCCTCATCCGGGTCCTCGTCTCCAGGTTGCTTGAGAAGAGAGTTCCTGTAAGATGTTAAAAAATAAGTATTTGTGTGGTAAAGTCATCAAGCGTACTAAATTTTTCTTTATTCAAAACGAGTGGCCCGCCCTCACTTCGTTTCGGGACAGTTGTTCCACTGTCTACTAATAGATGGCGCTGGACGTTGATTGTATCACGCAAGTGTTTCGTGTTTTCGGTTTACCTGTCGTGGAATAAGTATATTGTATGAAATAGTACCTATAATATTTATTGCATACATTTTAAAATATTCTCTCCAGTCAATCTTTAGGTGATGCAGAAAGGACAATGATAATGATATATGATATCAGGATCGAAATAAAATGATTGGTAAAACAAGTTAACGAAAATTCCCTTAAACAACAAAAACATAAACAAAATAAGACAAATTACCCAATAATAATCTCGCTATAAATCGAAGATGACTGAAACAAAAAGAAAAAAATAAGCGAAGACCAAAAATGCCCCTGATACCTAGTAAATTTTTTTCATGATTTTAAGTTAATTATAATTTAGGAATCCTCACATGGGACAAATTCCCAGTGGGTACGGTAGGGTACTATCGGAAGCAGAAAAGAAACAAAAAGAAAAGTAAAGTCTAATACGAATTTTCACTTTCGATAGTGTACTAGGGACAGTTGAATCAAAAAAATCAATGGCACTCACTTGAGCAGTACAAACATTTCGTCCCTGGTGATATACCCATCCGAATTGAGGTCGTACACCGCGAAGCAGTGCCGCAGCCTCTCATCATCGGACCCCCGCAGGAGGACGCTCAACCCCCGCACCCAGGCGTCGAAGCGAAGGGCGCCCTCCCCCCCTGCCGCCCCCCGCTCCCACGTCACCCACACCCGCTCCAGGATAGCCTCCTCTGTGATCATGTCGAAGGTGTTGTGCATGACGTCACGGAACGTTCCTTGGTCGATGCCCTGACAAAAATAGTGCAGTTAGGGTGCGTTTCACAGAAGCGGAGCTGCGTGGAGTTAGTCGAGACTTTTAAAAATTGACCAATCATATCGCTCATCAGAGATGAGAATGTATTTTGAGCAACGTGATTGGTAAATTTTTACAAGTCTCCGCTCAACTCCACTTCTGTGGAAACGCACCCTTAGTATCAAAGCCCGATGGCGCAGTGGTTAAGGTGTTCGCCCAAAGCACGAAACGTCCTGGGTTCGATTCCTAGTCAAGTCAATTTAGGAAACAACATTTTCTAAGTCTTCTTTGGTCTGAGTGTTCTTTTTTAATTTTCTATTAAGCCAGAGCATTGCATAATGTCTATTAAATTGATTAAGATACAAGTATGAGTGTAGATAAAGAAAGAAGAAATGTTTTTGTTTATAATAAAACAGATTTATGATCCTGAAATGTGATGGAACAAACCATCAAGAGCCACGGTCTTGTGTCATATTCTTACATAAAAATCCTATGAATATATTACATGCAAGCGTGTGTCACATGAATAATCTTCAATATGAATGAACTTGTGGCGTAAAGTTGCCATAACTTTCAGCCCTTAGACATGGATGGCTCCCATAAATACATTTCGACAGTTACTGAGAGAGGGATTCGACATTCGGTCGAGCAGTCTATTATAACACTTTATATCACGTGATTTCTCATATATGACCCATGACCTATTTAAATGACTACTGCATCATTTTTAACATAGTAAGGCTCAGACAGTAGACACAATAGAAAATAAAATGTTATTGCCTTTTAAAAGGCTTTTGGGTCTTATTACGTAAAGTATTACGTTTTTTTTTTGAAGGGCTTAATTTTTTGAAGGCTTAATTTCCTGAAGTCGTATAACAAGAGAATAGTTCATAGTAGACGTGATTTAATCGATGTAAATATAAAATGTGGGTCACAGAATCATACAATATACCGATTTTCCTACCTACATTATAGGTATAGGAGCTTGGGCGTCTTCTATTTAAAATGTAGGTAATATTTAAAGATTCTAATATTTCTGATGTAACATTTCGGGGGAATATGGATTTAAAAACTGTCACAGCTATGACATCTTAATAGGAATGGGACTCATGTACTCTGCAGTGAAGAAATGCGTGCTACGGTGTTGCAAGTGTCCATGGGCGGCGGCAATTGCTTACCATCAGTGATCCGCCTGCTCGCCTACTAACTATCACATAAAAAAAAAAATGGAAAAAAATATTGATACTTTCTGAAACCCCCTTCAGTCACTTTGTTAATGAAAATGCCATTTAATTGTCAAACATTTTTTTTTTTTATGTGATAGGTAGCAGGCGAGCAGGCGGATCACCTGATGGTAAGCAATTGCCGCCGCCCATGGACACTTGCAACACCAGTGAAGTTACATGGTGGTAGTTAGTTTAATTTAAAATATTATATACTTAAGTTTGTTTAAAGTATAAATTAAAAAATAAGATTAGATTTAAGTAAAAACATTAAAAGAAACATTAAAATAATATAGATAAATAATAAACTGTAAAGCCCTCAGATATTGCGATGCCCTTACAGGGCGCTACATTGTAATTTAAAACACCTATGAAAGTACTATAATATTATTTTATAAGAATCTGTACTCCAATGTGGCATGCAATAAACGATTATGATTATGATTATGATTACAAGTGCGCTGCCAACCTTTTATCGCCTCCCCTCCCGAGTGGGCCTCCGGTACCCTCACTCACTCAGCGAAACACAGCACAGGGGCTGCTTCACGCCGGTTTTCTGTGAGGCAGTGGTATCACTCCGGTCGAGCCGGCCCATTCATGCCGAAGCGTGGCTCTCCCACAGTTAAACATCCCTCATTATATTCCTCTACGTTCGCACATTCGTTTCGCTGACATAATTCACGTGCCACGTGGCGTTTCCCCGTGGCTGTAGATCACGGAACCAACGCAATACATCAGCGGGCCTATATTTGATTCGCGTGCGTTCCCATCATGTCGGAAGGTACCTACCGGTTTTTTGAGCGATGGGCCTTCCGACCGCTAACGTTTTGGTAATCATGCGAAATGTGGAAGTTTTGATGAAAGACCTCGCTTTGCAAATTGACAAATCGAAAGGACGGGTATACCTGTAGTTTAAGGTAGGTATTATAAAGTATGTAGGTAGATTAATTTTACTTACCCATGAACAAGTAAACATGCATCTTCTAGGCAAATGCGTATTATCTTTGAACTCATCATCATTTTACAAAAAAAACATAATCCCCCTTAAAATACGGAAGGACGGAACGGACGCCTAACGGAGCCTAAATATAGACAATAGTAGAGTACTCGTAGTTAGTTTAAAGCTGATGAAATGAATACCTACACATAAAATTGACAGCATCCATTTTAAATCTTACTGACCACCGAGTCACGTCCCGAGAAACGCCCCATTGGTCTAGTGGTTTAAATACATGATCTTGGGGTCCCGGGTTCGATTCCCGGGACCCCAAGACCCCAAGAAACAGTTGATTTTTATTTTGTTTATTTTGAGGATCTAACATGCTAAAAAGCTTTATTCGTGTTGCCTATAATGAGACTTCGTCGGGGTTAACTGTTAGGATCACTTTTCACTAATAACCGAGGATAAGTAATTTAGTGCTTTCAGACTATGATCAAGTCAAAGAGCTACATTTCATGCAGTTTTTTCTGAGGCCACCTCTTCGGCCATTCATGACGAAGCGTGGCTCTCTCACCACAGACGGTAAAACATAAAGAAAGTATGTTTAACTGACTAACACGCGGTATTAAAGGGTTTGTTACCAACCCCATAAATGTGTTACTTAAGCACCGGTGTCAGGTAGCATCGATTCGGAGAGCTATTAAATTAACTTTTCGATTGAAGTTGTGAATACTAAAAGCATAAATGAGTGCCTTTAAATTGTCTTTTGTATCGTCTGTGAAGCAAAGCAATAATAAATGTACAGTCGAGTTCAAAAATATATTTACAGTTTAGGACCTTGTCACAGTACATAGTATAAGAAAACGACTTCCACTTTCTTATAAATATGTATTGTGACAAGGTCCTAAAGTGTATACATATTTTTGAACTCGACTGTACACTGTCAACCCCTCCATTGGTTTTGTTCAACGTGTGTGAAAAACACATTCTCGTGTGAAGTTTTTCTATTAATCTTACGCTTTTTAGTGGAGTCTTGTCATTATTTTGCATCATTTATCATCACCCACTAGATTTTTAACACAAGTATTTTTAACTATTTGAATTCCCAAATAGTCAAAAAGCCTTTAATTGATGTTCTATTGTGTCTGCTGTCTGGGCTGTTTCACACAATCCATCCATTTCGACCTTTCTCTGTCCCTCCACCCATTTGGAGAGCCACGCTTCAGCATGAATGGGCCGGCTCGATTGGACTGATACTGCAGCCTCACAAAATACTGGCGTGTAGCAGCGCCTGCGCTTTATTTCGTCGAGTGAGTGATGGTACCGGAGGACCAATTGGGGGGAAAGGAGGTTAAAATTTGGCAGCGCTCTTGTGACTCTATTGGTGGTGCAGGCAGGTGTCTATGGCCGGCGGCAATATGTTACCATCAGGTGACCTATCTGCTTCTATGCCACCATGGAAAAAATCTCTAAGAAAGAAACTCATCTAGTGACTAATCAGGTTAAGTAAAAGGTCTTACGTCAACTTTGACTGGAGGCTGGCCAATAGCCGATGGCGGCAGGATCGCTTGTGCAGCGGTCACCAACCGTCTGTACATAGCGTACAGTGCTTCCAGTTCATGTCTGCAACAGAATTGTACATCTTAAACTCCCCAGAAGGCAGAAGGGTCTGTTTTTCCCGACCACTATAACATGGATATCTTTAAGGCAAGAGTGAACAGGCATCTTCTAGGCAAACGCGTGTCATCCTAGACCTCATCGTCATTTTCCATCAGTTGCGATTGTGGTCAAGCGTTGGCCTATAGTCTAATAAAAAAAATAAAAATAAAAAGGCAATCGAGCACCAACAAGGTGAAATATGAACGTGGCAAATTGCGTTTCGTAAGCAACTTGTACGCCTCCGAAGCTTCCGCCAATCGACATTCTCTTCTTTGATGGGAGTACAGAGAAGTGGCCGAGACTAATCTACAATGATAGGTAATGTAACATGACTGCCTCCGTGGCGCAGTGTAGTGGATTGCACTTTAAAGTGACAGCTGCACTTGGGGTCCCGGATTCGATCCCCGGGTCGGGCCAAAAACTTTCTGTTCACAAATTCGCATTGTCAGCCCGAATCCTGGAAGTTGGCGGTCGCGTAAGCTCGGAGCACGTTGAGACACTGGTCCTGCGACCGATTTTTCTTTGTTCGTAAATAGAGAGTGCACCTTGAAAGAGTAGCAGACAGACAAACAGACAGACAGAATTACTTTCGAATTTATAATATTAGTTAGGATTATTTAGTTTATAAGACCCGTTCGTCTTTATTTAACTTTCAGTTGTTTCCAAGTTGTTCACTAAGTCCCATGTAAACTTGTTATTCGCTTGTGCTAATATTATATCTCTACTTGTGCTTTGCCCTCAGTGTCCATCATTTCCGCTCCATCTTCATCCATATACTCATTCGTTTTATCATCATTCACATATCAAACTCGACTTCATCCATAATATCATCATAGTGTCTTTTGTTTGGATGCGACAGATACAGGGTGTATCTGTGAACATTTACATCCCTTTAATTACGTGTTCTACCAACCATTCTGAACAATATTAAGTTCTATGACTTTTGAACATTCGCATAAAAATTTTCATCTTTCCATACATAGCCGGTCACGTGACTTGATAATTTTGTATGGGAAGTCGAAAAAAATTTCGATGAATTTCGGAAATTCGTTGGAAAAAAATTGATCAGAATGGTTGATAGAACACGTGGTTAAAGGGATGTAAATGTACACAGATACATCCTGTATATTCGCGTTCGTTACAGACTGTTTCGTTGTAGACCACCTGATTTATTGAATTCCGCAAATGGTTTATGCTTTATATGGCTGACCTCGCCTGTTCACAGATAACGTACAACCTTGCCAAAAATCAGTTTTCCTCGTAAAACCTCAAAAAGTTCTCTACCTGTGATGTAATAAAATTCGGCTTGTCTATTTTGTTAGGGCTATGAAGTTCGTTCAGATTCTACTGTGACCTGAGGTCGAGATATGACCTCTCTGTTTATACCTTATGTTATAGCCCCTCTCCCTCTACTGGGCCTCCGATATTCTCACTCACTCTGCGAAACTATATATCTGGCCGTGGTATCATTCTCATTCATTATGGCTTAACCAAGCCGGCCCGGAGTAAGGAAGTATAGAACAATGCACAAATGTACCTAATGTATAGTAGGTGTACAGGGGTTGCCCTAGTTTGAGACCAGGTTGAACGGTGTGATTGTCTGGCGCATTTATTTGTTTATTTAATGTTTTTTTTTGTTATTAAAAATGAGCTTACCCATAGCTTTATACTGAACCTTAGGGTTCAGAAGAAGCCTACAATGGAACGGGCTTACCCAGGATCAGCCTATTCACTCTAGCTTTAAAAAAAATTAAACTATAAATACCTACATAAATGGTCACAAACGCAAGAAGTTAAGTGAAAGAAATATTTCCGTATGGGGAAGGGAAATAAAAAAAAAAACAGATTGTTTCACCTGGTTTTTCCCAACACCTTAAAGAAAATATGCACCGTCGTTCTACATAATACAAAATAAGGCCACAATAGCTGTAACAGCAGCATTTCCGTATAATGGAACCTTCCCTATCATTAATATTAAAAGAACATACTAGTAAGTGTACATACCTCTGTTCACTGTTGTATTGTGTAGTTTACATACATTGTTGGCTAGGAACGTCAACGTGGACCATAATGTCACATAAAATCAGTAATGTATTTTCTATTCTATTCTATTCTATTTTATTCTATTCTATTCTGAAATGATTTTTAACATAAAATAAATTTAAAAGACGCTCAACACAATATGTTAGTTGACCTTATCCAATCCATAAGACTATACCTACATAAAATCACAAGTCTATACATAGGTACAGTCAGCCACACATCAGGTTACCACAACCTGTCAAATTCCCTTAATTGATATTCAACCTAATGTGTATGACAGTAAGATGAGAGTCGATTGAAGAAATTTGACAGTTTTGTATACTTTGATGTGTGGCTGTACGTACATAAAAAAGTTTTCGGTAAGAAAATCTACAAATTGCTTTAATTTTTAAACTACATGTTTCAACTTTTTCAATTGATAACAACTACATAAGTACGAGTATTATACTTTAATCTAAAAGTCATCCAAAATATTGCTAGACCGCGAATTTATTTAGGTCCACCAACAGCTTAATGTAAGAGCTAAGATGACAGTAGGTATGTTGCCCAGTCAACACATTTTAATTAAAATTATTTAATAAGTAACTAAATTTAAAGTGTGGATACTTGTACTATTATGTATTCTGTGGTGTGGATAATCCTACTACTATTATAAAGGCGAAAGTTTGTAAGTATGGATGTATGGATGTTTGTTACTCTTTCACGTAAAAACTACGAATGGATTTGAAAGAAACTTTACCACAATATAGCTTAGGTATACATCAGAATAACACATAGGCTACAATTTATAAAAATATATTATGTGGATTGTCCAAAATATGACGGTAAGTGTCAATAATTAACTCCACGCGTACGAAGTCGCGGGCGGCCGCTAGTAAAAACATAAATGATGGCGAATTCCCCACTTCCCCAAACAACATTCAACTATTTAATTTGCAAGTATTTGTAAATTACATTAGCATTAAGTTCTGTAATATTTTGTGTAATAAATATTAGTATCATTAATGTAATAAACGCACAATCCTTAGGGCACTCTCACAAGCTGTCACTCACTTAGAGAAATGCGTCGCTCTGTACAGAGTTTCCAGCGTCTTTTCTTTCAGTTTCTTGTTCGGCATGGTGCGAGAGCTGCGGGCCTGTGAGGGCACGGCCGCCCCGACAGCGCGCGAGGGCGGACTGGGAGCCTTACCTGTGGCTTGCGAGAGTTGCGAGTTACAACTTTCAGGGGCGTCTTTCCCTTAGGTGCAGGGTGTGCGTTGCACACGGGCGCCGCGGTCCTAGGGGCGCCGGGCGCCCCGGTCCTAGGGGAGCCGCGCGCCCCGGTCCTTGGGGCGCCAAGCGCCCCGGTCCTAGGGGCGCCAAGCGCCCCGGTCCTAGGGGAGCCGCGCGCCCCGGTCCTTGGGGCGCCAAGCGCCCCCGTCCTAGGGGCGCCAAGCGCCCCGGTCCTAGGGGAGCCGCGCGCCCCGGTCCTTGGGGCGCCAAGCGCCCCGGTCCTAGGGGAGCCGCGCGCCCCGGTCCTTGGGGCGCCAAGCGCCCCGGTCCTAGGGGAGCCGCGCGCCCCGGTCCTAGGGGCGCCAAGCGCCCCGGTCCTAGGGGAGCCGCGCGCCCCGGTCCTGGGGCGCCAGCGCCCCGGTCCTAGGGGAGCCGCGCGCCCCGGTCCTTAGGGGCGCCAAGCGCCCCGGTCCTAGGGGAGCCGTCGCGCCCCGGTCCTTAGGCGGCAAGCGCCGCGAGCCCCGGTCCTAGGGGCGCCGGGCGCCGCTCGCAACGGAGCCCCACTCGGCGCGCGCCCGCGCTGGCCGGCCGCCGCGCTTTGATAACCAACGTAAAAAGAACTCCAGTTTGCATACATTTTCTGTAGCACCTGGAGCTCTTCTTATATTTGTATTACAGCAAAGCAAGGCGCGCCACGTGTAAATCCGGGGGATCACCACGATATGACCGGTCGGGGTCAGTCCCCACTTTACCTTACGTGGAGTCTCCGAACCGCAAGACCACGGGACTTCCCACGAAAGTGGGTCGCTCCCTGTTTGCTTAGGGTCCTTAACGGAGACTTTTTTTCTCCCCCCTTTACTAGGGGCGCGTCTGGGCGCTGCCCCCACATTACATGTCATCGCGCCAAGTCCCGCAATCCAGCGGTAAGCGGCAGCTTCCTGCCTCCCTGTCTTCCCCCTACCTCCGCATCCAGCGGAGGTGCTCGTGTGGCTGGGATTTCAGGGCTTTACTGGTAAGCCTGCGGGCTCTCTTTCCCTTCCCTGTCCTGCAAACAGCAGGGTACGGGTCTGCGAGGGAGCCCTGCAGGGATCTGCTGGTAGCGCCTGCGTCGCAACCCAGCGGCGTGGGCGTCCATCCGGGGGGATTTTCGGTAGGCCGAGGGAGCGGCCCTGGGGGCGTATACGCCCCGTAGTTGGGGAGGTGGTTCGCCCTTTCACGTATTCCGCCACCGTGCCTGGATCTGCCGGGAAAAGTCGGAGAGGGGTTTTAGTGGGTATGCCTCTGGACGGTCTCTGATTAGCAGAGACCCAACCCAAAGGAGAGCCCCACACTACTCGTCGGTCTCCTAATCGACGGGTGTGCATAAGGCGGCGCCGACCACCGGCGCCGACGTCTATCCATTGCACATCGGGCAGACGGCATTGTCTCTTCGTGACCAAAAAAAAGAGCACTTCAAGTCAAGAGAACAATCAAGAGCAGGGCAGGTATTCAAAACCGAACTAAACTTCAAATTTAAACTACAAACAATAGAAAAATTTTGACAGTACTTATATGTTAAGTTGATGTGCTGTTAGAGCTGCAGCATCGAAAGTCGCTTAACACGTTAGTACTATGTCAAAGTAATATTGTGTCCGTATCCCTTGGTAAAACTAGGCTTTAGCCAGTTACTTTGACATAGTACTAAAGTGTTAAGCGACTTTCGAAGCTGACTGACTTCTTCTGCTTCTTCAGCAGCATGTATTTGCCCACTGCAGAGCATATGCCTCTCCAATTTCCCTCCACTTCCTTCTGTCGTGGGTCTTCCTGGACCACGCTGCCCCAGCTTGAGCCTTGATGTCGTCGGACCATCTGGCAGTTCGTCCGCCAACACTCCTCTTTCCGTCTCTTGGTCTTCATTCAAGAGCATCCTTGCTCCACCTCCCAACTCCCCTTCTGCATACATGGCCTGCCCATGCCCACTTTAGTTTAGCGGCTCGGTACCCTACGTCTACCACTTTTGTGCGTTCCCGGATGATGGTGTTGCGCACTTTGTCCCGTAAGGATATACCGAGCATGATACGTTCCATGGCTCTCTGTGCTACTTTGAGCCTACGTATCAGCGTAGCGGTGAGCGGCCAGGTTTCGCAAGCGTATGTCATTGTCGGCAGCACACATTGGTTTTGTGGTAGTGTCTTTGATTTGAATACACTACCCAGAAAGCCACCCATGACAATTGAACCCGACGGGTGATCTCTGTTTTGAATGGGTTCTTTCCCAGCGTTATCCGTTGTCCCAGGTACACATATTCAATCACTCTCTCAAGTTCGTGGCCTTGTAATGCTATGGAAGTTGGTATAATTTAACCTTGGTCTTGTCCATATTCATTTTTAGGCCTACTTTGAGAGACGCGTGCAGCTATACGCATACAGCTGCTCCATCATTGTCTGCAGTTCTGACGGCGATTCGGACAGAATCACTATATCGTCCGCGTATCGGAGGTGATTAAGGTACATGCCGTTGATGTTGATTCCCGTCCCAGTCCAGTGTCTTAAAGACATCTTCCAGCGCACTGTTAAAGAGTTTAGGCGAAATGACATCCCCTTGTCGGACACCTTTCTGGATCGGGATTGGATTCGTGTTTTCCCTCAGCTGGATGGTCATCGTGGCTGACTTATAAAGATTTTCCAGGATGTGGATGTTTCGTCTATTCGACATCTTTTCAGCGAGGCAGTAACCGCCCAATGTTCTACCGAGTGGAACGCTTTCTCGTAATCAACATATGCCAGATATAATGGTTTGTTGTATTCATGGGCCTTCTGTCTTCGTCTGTGTTATCGGTTGTTCCAAACCCCTTGCGGAAACCGGCTTGTTCTCTGGGTTGATATTGGTCGAGCCTACCGCTTAGTCTTGTTGTGATCACTCTAGAAAAGACTTTGTATACTTGGCTTAGCAGTGATATAGGGCGATAGTTTTTCAACAAGGTATTGTCATCCCTTTTATGAAAAAGTACTACTAAGCTTCGTGTCCATTCCGTGGGAGCTACTCCAGTAAATAAAACCTCATTGAACAACAGTCTCAGTTCTTTAATGACCACCGAGCCACCGGCCTTCAGCAAATCTACTACTATACCATCTTCTCCTGGGGCTTTGTTCTTTTTGAGCCTTTTCAGAGCCTGACGTATCTCATAACTGCTGAATTCCGGTATGTTCGTAGTGGGGCCCATTGCTGTCGTGGATCACCAGTCAATGGCTTGGGGAGTTTAGATCGGTATAGATTACCATAATATTGTGTGTGTCTGTGTGGTTCGTCTCAGCTTATTAGGCAGGTTAGTCGCGGATGTTCTTTGAAAAACCTTAAATCCTTTGTTGTTTTCTATAATATTTAAGACTAGTGGCCGCCCGCAACTTCGTTTGCGTGAACTTTATGACTCTTGACTTAAAGATGATTATTTAAATAGCAGTTAAAAAAAAACTTATTATAAATGTTCGTTTATAGGTTAATAGATTTTTATACGAACTGCTAAGGAATGGAACAACTTGCCGGCTTCTGTATTTCCAGAGAGCTACAATTTGGGCGTCTTTAAGTCGAGAGTGAAAAGGCTTCTTCTGGGAAAGCACACTACATATTAGACCTCATTGTCACTCTCCATCAGGTGAGATGACGTCAAGTGCAAACCCATTAAATATTAAAAAAAATGATATCAACTTCTAATGAAAGTAACCCCCAAATTATTTTTTATTCCATTAGAGGATGTAAGTATTCTATTAAAGTTTGAATCTTTTATTTTATCCATCAACTCTGTCAAAGTATGTGTATGCAAAAGTTGGAGTAGATTGGGCCAAGGAATCACGTAGTCCCATGAACAAACTTGGAACCCCTTTTCGCTCCATTAGGGGTTTAGGTTCGGAATATCATTCCTTATAAGATCTCATCCAGAAATGCTCATCACATTTGACAATTTTTCATTCCATTTCATTCCATATTTGTTATAGTGGAGCTGGGCTCTTAGAGTTCCACACCAGATGTTCCATGATCATTCATTTTTTTCATGGCATCATAAAATGCTTATCAATCTGAACAACTTTTGTTAAGGTACCATTGACCTACCTCTTATAGTTTAGCTGGGCTGTTGTGGTTCTGCATCAAGGAGCCTGGTCTTCAAAATATAATATATCCTATAAGTTGCCCTGATATTACAGCTATACAATAAAAAAAGTTTCATTCGAATTGGTTCAGTAGTTTCCGAGGTTAGCGCGAACAAACAGACAAACAGATAAACAGACAAACAGACAGACAAAAATTTTAAAAATCATTGATTCATGTTCTGTTACTGTTTTTTAGTCGTCCTAAGTTATTTTGAGATAAATATCTTCAATGTACAGACACAGCTTTTTTACATTTTTATATGTATAGATTATATGTATAGATATAGATTTCCTTTAATGTCTTTTTGCGCTGGTCCCGCTTTAGCTCTTTACCGATCTTTTTGTTGAGTTCGCGGTGTTTTGTAGTATGAAACTCCTCGTCCTTAATATTTCGGCGCTGGACCATTAAAGATTTTATATGATCTGGTAGATCAGACTATAGTTTTGGGACTTTGAGAATCCTTTGGCTGCGGTTTCAGTGATGATGTTAACGAACTGGGTGTACTTCGTCTGGACATCGTTTTCGAAGTTTTGACCGCGCGCTTGCTAGGGGGCGCTAGGGCAATGTTTGCACACGGGCGCCACATGAGCTAGAGACGGCCCTGACAACTTTGTTGATCGGAATTCATTTTACGGCAGGTTTATGGGGGACGCGTAAGGGCGAAAGCCTTAGAGAAGGTCGTGAAACTAAAAAGCGCTGGTTTAGTAGGAAGCCGGAGTAGTGGCTTAGTCTAATGGAGGAAGGCAGACCCGCCTTTAATTTGTTATTCCATCTTGTTTGAAAAACTATTTACTTTATAATTTTTATTAACTATATACATAACTGAATTTAATCACTAAAATATTCATTCCTGTTCAGTTCAGTTTTTTTTTTTTTATAGTGACACAATAATGGCTTGCCTTAGCTCAATGGTAAGCAAAATGAGAAGGGTTATTTCACTAACCCCCATTGATAATCCCCATGACACGGCATCACATCCGTGGGCACTGCCATACGTAAGATGCTTCTTCACGCTTCGTTTACGTAGTATCAGTAGTATATTGTAGGACAGAGGAAACACATACAACGGCAACGAGTTCCATTTCCTTACGGCATGGCAGAGATAGCAGAAGCCAAACTTTTGTTCTCTGGATTTAGAAAGGTGTACGGTGCATTTACCTACTCGTAGTGTCTCCGCAAACAAACTTATTATCTACTTTACAACTTTAACAATGTCGAGTGAACATTTTTGTACGTGGGTCGGCTTTTCCGCTGGTTTAGATGTGGTGCCTAGCCGTTGAGCGCTCAAGAGCAATCTATTGACACCCTTGCTCAGAAAGGGAGCACCTGGAAGGCCATAGTGGCCTTTGAGCCTGAGGCTAATGAAATTAGATAAGTTAATCGAGAGATTTCGAATGTTGATTATAGCTTGGTGGCATTTGCCAACGTATTTAATAACATTTTACGGCTGCCTGTCTGGCTCCAGGTAAGTCTACTTATTAAGGCTTGTACATGCCCGGATTGGGCACTTTGTGTATGTTTTAACTCGGTAAATCGTTAAGAACGATACCTAAAAAAAATACATGTTATAGACTAGATTTCGATCTTGAATTTCTGAGGAGGATTTTTATTTAATGTTTATAGTTCATTAGGAAAAAAATATAACGTAAACATCGATTTTATGCAAAATATTGGATAAACTACGAAACTAAACACTTCAGATGACTGATTTTTTAATATACCTACAATACAATACAATGTACACTACAATCTCTGACGAGGAATTGTTGTTTCTTGGGTTTATAATTTTTTTATTAGTAATATTCTGTTTTTCTATACGCGAGCGCGAGTACTCTCTGTATGCTCAAGGCCGTTAGCGCATGTACAAGCCTTAAGTTTTAGCCTACTTCACGGACCATCTGACGATAGGTGCTGCAACAATATGATCTGTGGCTTCACGACTCAGAAGAGACATCGTAAAAAAAGCTACCATTAGATAGAACGCACTTACCTTTTGAACTTAGTAAGTAGTCTTCGCTAGCGTGTCGAAGACTTTCTGTGGCGGCCTGGCACCTGGCACTTTCGGCTTAGGCCTGGCCCTCCTCACGGGCTCCGCAGCGTTGCGTCGCACGCCCAAGTAGAAGTACATACGTATAAGGTACTATGAACATTAAAGGTACCTACTTATTGAACTTAGTAGTCTTCGCTAGCATGTCGAAGACTTTCTGCGGCGGCCTGGCGCCTGGCACTTTCGGCTTAGGCCTGGCCCTCTTGACGGGCTCCGCGGCGGGGGGCGCCCGGCGCTCCGCAGCGTTGCGCCGCACGCTCAGGAAGAGACGCACGCCGCGCATCGCTATGGCGCTCGCCGCCATGCTGATTTGCTTGTCGCCTGACATTTCTGCGCAGCTGCGGAACAAACAAATTTCGTTGGAGGAACATCCTACAGTCAACCATCATCATCATAATTTCAGCCAATAGACGCTGCTGGACATAGGCTTCCCCCAAAGTTCTCCACACAGATCGGTCCTGTGCCACCCGCAAGGGACTTCCGCGATTTATATAGCTGATTATAAAGAGGTTAATCTCATATTTCACGCCAGGGCTTACAGCTAAACGGAAAACACGAAATACTTGCGCGATACAATCAACGCCCAGCGCCATCTATTATCTAGGTAGACTAATCTAATCTAATGGTAGACTAACTAATCTAATAATAAATTAATACAGCCCGAAACATTTTGTATGTACATACACCTTAATTTAAGTAGGTACAATTATTTGCCATGTTGAGACCAATTGATTAGATGTTTCCATTATTCATCGATGTTTTCATAGGTCATTTTATTTTACTAGGCATAATATTAGGTCTTTTTTATTTTAATTCAACATGAATTTAAACAATGCACGTGTCGTGTTAAAAATATAGGTAAGTGAGAAACCGTTAGAAAATAAAGAGAAACTAATTTAAAGAACGGTGAAAAAGTCACGATATGACTAGATTTTTTGAAGAATTGGGATGAATTACCAAGTTACTACCTCTCAATATAATTAGAGACCTAAATCTCGTCAGGTCGCTATGTTACTTACACACCATTTAGTCGATGCGTGAATCCTGAATCAAGTAACTAACTACCATCGAACCAAAAACCGAATATAGGTCGTACTTAAACCGAGAAAATAGGCTTTATAGGTACGCCTATCCCGTCTGCCATTTCTAACTAATATACTATAATCATAAAGTCTGTAATTTGAATTTTAACTTAAATTTTGTTCGCTATTTTGCCTTTAATTTCCTACCAACCATTTTCATTTTGTTAATAAAAATACAGAAACCAACTAGGCTAGGTATACGATCAAAATAGGTAATTAAAATGGGAACACTGCCAAAGATTTACAAACAAAGAACAAAGTTCCCAAGGAACATTAGTTGATTGGCTAAGCCAAAGGTAATAAACGGTACACTGTACCGTATGTGTAACTTGGTAAGTCCAACTTCCAGAAAGAGGTAAGTAGATTGGCGAAAACTCAGCTGGGCAGCGTTCGGGAAGATACGCAGCATATTTTCGGCCCATTTACCGCATTGTCTCAAGACGAAAGTCTTTAATGCGTGTGTGTTGCCTGTGATGGTATACGGAACCAAAACGTGGTCGCTTACAATGGGTGGCATAAGAAGGCTCATAGTCACTCAGAAGGCAATGGACAGGGCTATGCTCGGAATCTCCTAGCGTGATCGTGTTAGAAATAATGAGATCTGCAGGTTTCATAAGGTTTCTGCAGAATTTACTATTTTTTTTCTCGGACAATTAGATGGCTTTTTAATAACAGTTTTACTCTTACTGCAAAACTAATAAAATTAAAATTTTGCGTGGTTTCCCAACTAAAATGCAGTATATATTTAAGTGTAAACAAAATTTTAAGGTTTCCTATCTAAAATGCAGTAAACCATTAATCTTTACAGCCCTTTAGTCAGGTTTGTATATTTGTAAAAAAAAATATAAAAACCAATTAACATGCAGTAAAATTTACCTCCATACAAACTATCTTTACTGCATTTAGAAAAAAAAATGTAAATAGTCACGAGCTCCTAACTAAAACGCAGTATAATCAAAGATAGCCGCATTTAGTTGTGAATACTTAACACTCTTTAATTATTATGAACCGACTAAAATGCAGTAAAATACAGCATTACTGCATATTAGTTTGGATAGCATAGTGACACACATATGGAAATAACCAAATAAAGAGCAGTAATGTTTTATGTAAGTTCATAAAAGTTATTCCTAGAAACTTATTATCAAAGACTTACCTTTATGTCATTATGAGAAGAAAAACTAACATGTTATGTTTGGCATAAAAGTTTTTTTTTTATTTTTGATATATGATTTTCAATTGTTTAAGTTGACTATTGTTATTAATTAGGTAACAATAAACCTTTGATATAATATTTCCAAGCTATTTTTTTTTACTGCGTTTGTAAAACGAGCACTTTTTTTCTATAAACCACCTAAACATGCAGTATTTTTTTCACCTTACTGCATGTTAGAGTGTTTTCTTGACAAAACAACTAATTCGAACGCAGTAATACCAATTTTTACTGCGTTTTAATCAGTTTTAAATGTTTCTTTTTATAAAAATCCGTGTCGTAACTCGTGCCAAAATTCTTAATGGCATAAATAATTCATTTATAACCATTATTTCTTTATTGGTTTTTAGACGTGTGAACCAACGTCTATAGATCATTTCTGCATTATTATTTTTTTGTTTATACATCTGCTTACTTTTTATATCAAATTCTTAACTTTTAATGGCGTTTTCTCGCAATCGTTATTTTGCGGTTACTGCACTTTAGTCTCTGGTGGGCAGAGTTGGTACAAACATAAAACCACTGTCTCACAGCAAACCGGCGCGTGAAGCAGCCCCTGTGCTGGGTTTCGCCGAGTGAGTGAGGGAACCGGAGGCCCACTCGGGGGGGGAAGGGGATAAAAGGTTGGCAGGGCACTTGTAACTCCACTGGTGTTGCAAGTGTCCATGGGCGGCGGCAATTGCTTACCATCAGGTGATCCGCCTGCTCGCCTGTTACCTATCACATAAAAAAAAAATAAAAAAAAGTTTAGGTAAGAGAAATCTACAAATTGCTTTAAATTTTAAACTACACGTTTCAACTTTTTCAATTGATAACTAAGTATTATCTATATACTTAAATCTAAAAGTTTTAAAAATATTGCTAGACCGCGTATTTATTTAGGTCCACTAACAGCTTTTGTAAGAGCTAAGATGACAGTATGTTGCCCAGTCAACACATTTTATGTAACTACTAAATAATTAGGATGTATTTTAAAGTGTGGATGATAAAAACATAAATGATGGCGAATTCAAACAATATTTAAACTAGGTATCTGATTTGTAAGTACCTATTTGTAAATTACATTAGTTCTGTAATATTTTGAGTAATAAATAGTATTTATCTAACGCACATTCCTTAGGGCACTGTCACAAACTGTCACTCACTTAGAGAAATGCGTCGCTCTATACAGAGTTTCCAGCGTCTTTTCTTTCAGTTTCCTTGTTTCGGCAATGGTGCGAGGGCTGCGGGCTTTGAGGGCACGGCCCGCCCCGACAGCGCGCGAGGGCGGACTGGGAGCCTTTACCTGTGGCTTGCGAGAGTTGCGAGTTACAACTTTGTTGATCGGAATTCATTTTTAAGGCAGGTTTAATGGGGGACGCGTAAGGGCGAAAGCCTTAGAGAAGGTCGGTGGAAACTAAAAAGCGCTGGGTTTAGTAGGAAGCTGGAGTAGGGGCTTAGTCCTATGGAGTGCAGACCCGCCTTTAATTTATTATTCCATCTTGTTTGAAAAAGTATTTACTTTATAATTTTTATTAACTAAGTATATACATAACTGAATTTAAGCACTAAAATATTCGTTCCTGTTCAGTTCAGTTTTTTTTTAATAGTGACACAAAATGGCTTGCCTTAGCTCAATGGTAAGCAAAATGAGAACCCTAATTACAAGAGACGCAATGACACGCATCACATCCGTTGGCACTGCCATACTGGCCCGTAAGATGCTTCTTCACGCTTCGTTTAGGCAGTATCAGTAGTAGGTATATTGTAGGACAGGAAACACATACAACGGCAACGAGTTCCATTCCTTTACGGCAAGGCAGACATAGCAGAAGCCAAACTTTTGTTCTCTGGATTAAGAAAGGTGTACGGTGCATTACTCGTAGTGTCTCCGCAAACAAACTTATTATCTACTTTACAACTTTAACAATGTCGAGTGAACATTTTTGTACGTCGGGTCGGCTTTTTCGCTGGTTTAGATGTGGTGCCTAGCCGTTGAGCACTCAAGAGCAATCTATTGACACCCTTGCTCAGAACGGGAGCACCTGGAAGGCCATAGTGGCCTTTGAGCCTGAGGCTAATGAAATTAGATAAGTTAATCGAGAGATTTCGAATGTTGATTATAGCTTGGTGGCATTTGCCAACGTATTTAATAACATTTTACGGCTGCCTACCTGGCTCCAGGTAAGTCTATCTACTTATTTAGTTTTAGCCTATTTCACGGATCACACTGAGGGTGAGGCCAGATAGGTGCTGCATAGTTTTTTAGATTTTCGCGTTGCATTATAACTATAAATTATTAAAACGGGAATTAACGCGACGTTTATTTTTAAGTACATTGTATGTACTTACTGCTTGACGTTTCGGCTACGTTGCAGCAGCCGTGGTCACAAGCGAACTGGCGGTGCACGGCGTGTCGTCTGCTAGGGCCCGGCAGCGAATCTTCGGACACCCTCACATTTTGTGATATTAAACCACCACTAGTTGTAATGTCAGTGCCGTGCACCGCCAGTTCGCTTGTGACCACGGCTGCTGCAACGTAGCCAAAACGTCAAGCAGTAAGTACATACCTACAATGTACTTAAAAATAAACGTCGCGTTAATTCCCGTTTTAATAATTTATAGGTGCTGCATCAATATAATCTGTGGCTTTACGACTCAGAAGAGGCATCGTAAAAAAAGCTACCATTAGATAGAACGCACATACCTTTTGAACTTAGTAAGTAGTCTTCGCTAGCGTGTCGAAGACTTTCTGTGGCGGCCTGGCACCTGGCACTTTCGGCTTAAGCCTGGCCCTCCTCACGGGCTCCGCAGCGTTGCGTCGCACGCCCAAGAAGAAGTACATACGTATAAGGTCCTATGAACATTAAAGGTACCCTACTTATTGAACTTAGTAGTCTTCGCTAGCATGTCGAAGACTTTCTGCGGCGGCCTGGCGCCTGGTACCTTTCGGCTTAGGCCTGGCCCTCTTGGACGGGCTCCGCGGCGGGGGGCGCCCGGCGCTCCGCAGCGTTGCGCCGCACGCTCAGGAAGAGACGCACGCCGCGCATCGCTATGGCGCTCGCCGCCATGCTTATTTGCTTGTCGCCGACATTTTCTGCGCAGCTGCGGAACAAACAAATTTCGTTGGAGGAACATCCTACATTCAACCATCATCATTATAATTTCAGCCAATAGACGCTGCTGGACATAGGCTTCCCCCAAAGTTCTCCACACAGATCGGTCCTGTGCACCCGCAAGGGACTCCCGCGACCTTCACTAGATTGTCGTATAGTCAACAACAAGGCTAAACCGAAAAGAACAGAAAAGCAGCCAAGAAAATATGAGGAAAAGAACCCAAATTGAAGACACGTAGTCATCATTATAACAGCCATGGAGTGTCCACTGTTGAAATTAGTACGGCCTTAGGTTGCAATTAAGACTTCCAGATTGGCCGGTTGGATCCTCATATTCAACCGTCCGGTTGGTTGAATGTGAGGATCCAACCAGCGTCCTACGAGTATAACCTTGATCAGACCTACGCTGCGCTTAGTGCGCACGTGAAATTTTCAATATCCTTTCTGATTCATAAATAGGCTTTATAGGTACCTACGCCTATCCTGTCTGCCATTTTCTAACTAATATACTATAATCTTAAAGTCTGTAATTTGAATTTTAACTTAAATTTTGTTCGCTATTTTGCCTTTAATTTCCTACCAACCATTTTCATTTTGCAAATAAAAATACAGAAAGTCACTAGGCTAGGTTACGTTCAAAAAAGGTAATTAAAATGGGAACACTGCCAAAGATATACTAACAAAACAACAAACTGCCAAAGAACATAGTTGATTGGCTAAGACAAAGGTAATAAACGGTACACTGTACCGGATGTGTAACTTTGTAAGTTCAGAAAGTTCCAACTTACAGAAAAAGGGCGATAGGCGAATCCAACTCGGCTGGGCAGCGTTCAGGAAGCTACGTAGCATATATTTGGCCCATACTTATACCGCAGTGTCTCCAGACGAAAGTCTTTAATGCGTGTGTGTTGCCTGTGATAGCATACGGAACCGAAACGTGGCCGCTTACAATAGGCCGCATAAGAAGGCTCAAAGTCACTCAGAGGGCAATGGAGAGGGCTCGGAATCTCCTTGCGTGATCGTGACAGAAATGATGAGATCCGCAGGAGATCTAAGGTCGCAGACATAGCCTACAAAATTGAGAACAGACGGCCGTTGGAGTGGAAAGGTCCTTGAGTGGAGGTCGCAGCAGTAGCAGGCCCCCTGCAAAGTGGACCGACGATCTAGTGAAGGTCGCGGGAGTCCCTTGGATGCGGGGGGCACATGACCGATCTGTGTGGAGAACATTGGGGGAGGCTTATGTCCAGCAGTGGACGTCTATTGTGGTAGTACCTAAATGTGGTCCAATAGTGAATTTAATTCGCTTTAGAGCCCGGGGTGCACTTAGCCCATGATTCAGGATTTAAGAAGGTAATTATAAACCTACCAACTCTCAAAGGCAATTTCTAACCAATTCGTTGATCTACGACTGCCTTAGCTCGAGGCCAACAAAAACGATAATTACTTAGTTAAAACTTAGCCTCTGCAGTTAATAGTTTGTTCGCCTCGTGCTTTGCACCACCATTAACTTAACTTACTAACTGTGTCTAACCAACTCATGCCCGACTAATTGCAAGTTTTGCCGGCATAATGACTGCCTACTACAGAGATTCTCAAAGTGGTCGCAACCATAAGCCTCAGAGGTACGACCAATCTTCAGAACCATTTCATACAATTTTTAATGCCACAAAAAGTGGAAAACACCAATTACTACGATTAATAACAATGAAAGGTAAATTGAAAGTATAAATAGGTAGCAGACGAGCAGGCGGATCACCTGATGGTAAGCAATGCCGCTGCTCATGGACACCTGCAATAGGTACCAGTAGAGTTACAAGTGCGCTGCTAACCTTTTATCCCCTTCCCCCCGGGTGGGCCTCCGGTACCCTCGCTCACTCGGTGAAACACAGCACAGGGGCTGCTTCACGCCGGTTTTCTGTGAGGCAGTGGTATCACTCCGGTCGAGCCGGCCCATTCATGCCGAAGCGTGGCTCTCCCACAGTTAGAATCTAAAGTAAAGTATCAGATATATTATACTGTCCCACTGCAGGGAAAAGGCCTCCATCAAGTCACAGCTACTATGATGGGATTAGGCTTCGGCTTAATAACCCAGTTTGCCTAATGCACATTGGTGATCACAACCCCGAACTATGTTCGAAGAATTCGATACACACTGATTGTCAAAGATCAATTTATATAAACAATAAAAAAAACCGGCCAAGTGCGAGTCGGGCTCGCGCACAAAGGGTTCCGTAGCAGCAAATATAATAAACTTAACCAAAATTACAGTTAAATCAACCTATCTCAAAAACTATAAGAGATACTTTGATCAAACCAAAAATCGTTGAAAGAGTTTAATTAGCATGCATCACCTCTATTTTTTTTAGAATTTTATACCCCGTAGTTATAAAAATAGAGGGGGGGGGACATACTTTTTACGACTTTGAGAGCTGATATCTCAAAAACCGTTCACTTTAAGAAAAATGTTTTTTAGAAAACTTTATATCATTTTAAAAAGACCTTTCCATTGTATACCCCACACGGGTATGTACATCGAAAAAAAAAATTCATCCCTCAGTACATGTATGGGGGGCCCCACCCCCAATTCTTTTTTTACTATTAGTGTCATATTTTTGTAGCGGTTCATACAACACATATTCCCATCAATTTCATCACTGTAGTACTTATAGTTCCGAGTAATCGGCTGGTGACAGACGGACAGACGGACAGACGGACAGACGGACAGACGGGACCAGGACGGACAGACGGGACATGACGAAACTATAAGGTTCAGTTTTTGCCATTTTGGCTACGGAACCCTTATATACCGGCCATACAACCATTAGCAGCGTTAAATGAACATCGAATCAATTGGTTACGTTTAAATAGAGGTATACTAGCGGCCGCCGCGGACTCCTGTCCGCGTTAGAACAGTAACTTTTTACCCCCCTTTCCACCCCTTACAACCCCCTTTCCGCACTAAAAAGTAAGGCACCTATGTACCTTTCTCAGGGTCTAGATTATCTGTATACCAAATTTCATTTAATACGTTGAGTAGTTTTGGCGTGAAGAGTAGCAGACAGGCCAGACAGGGTTACTTTCGCATTTATAATCTTAGTATGGAAGTGTGGAAGTATGGATTAGTATGGATAAATAACGGCATACAAACATTAGCAGCGTTTAAATGAAACATCGAGTCAATTGTTACGTTTAAATAGAGGTATATAAAGAGGTAAGTTTATACCATATGGGTGTGGAGTTTGTGATTGCTAGACTGGTACCCTCAGGCGTAGTCAGCCATGTTCGCCGCCTGCCAAGACCTGCGCGTACGCAGCAACCGCGCTGCTCGCGCTACTCGTTGTCGCTCAAGCTAAAGAAGCGTGCGAAGGAAGCAGTATCTGGTAGTAAAATATTTAAAACTAAATACTTAAGCCTCACTGTTGTATTTGCAGTGTGTGAAAATTCTGCGAACATTACAATTTCTTGTGAGGAAGTATCACCATACATACTTAGGTACTTCATCACAAAAAATAGTACCTAACTAAGAAAAACATTGCATTTTTTCTTTAGTCCTAGGTCCATTATACTTCCTATCGCGAAACTCAAGGCCCCTACACAAATTGGACCCTGGACAAAAAAGACTATGACGTGCAAGTGAATACTGGTGTAAGTAGCTCAGAAAAAGTTTTATCATAGATGTTTGTCCTTACGTAAACCTATACATATTTACAGACTGTATAGATTACTAGCTTTTGCCCGCGGCTTTGCTCGCACCCCCCACTTCACTAAACCTTCGGACTCTTACATCAACGCCCATGTGAGATGGGCTACGAGAAACGGATACGGAACCTTTGGTCTTCGCGTTTCTAACAGGCACTAACAATCAACAGTATCTTGTCCGTTTTCCTTTCTGTCCTACCTATCCTCCGTTCTCCGCCAACGCCACATCTCCAAAGTTATCTCTTTGGCTTTCTGTACGTTGTAAGTTACCCAATTTGATTTAAAAATCATGTAAAATTACAGGTGTGTAACGGTCTATCCGCATACAGCGGCGCAAAACTAAGAGCCTGTGACGAAAACGGATTCACCCCAAGAGTGTCGTTGGGATATTCAGGCCAAGGGTTCGTGCACCGGAACGGCCCTGCAGAAGGATCCGCAACAGTGTATGTGGACGTTTATTGTACACAGTACATAATACACTGAGACCCTAACATCTCAAGCGGTCGCAGCATAGCTGAGGTTGGAAATCGACCACGACATAACGTGTCAATAAAGTCGTGAATATCAAGACGGCGCCAGTGCCGCTTATGTCATAGAACTAACCCCGCCATGGGGACTACGTTAGTTCCCTAAACATCCGTTTTCACGATTTACTTGACGCGTTTATCCTTATATTCTTAGACCTATCCTTGTGTTTCTTCTATATGTCAATACTACAATTATGTTGTATGTTGCTGTTCCTTGTTACTGTGTATCTATTTTCTACATTATTTGTCTAATAAAATACATAATAATTATTATGTTTTTACTTACTTACTTACTTAACATCCAGATGCAGAAACGCTCAATCCGTTTTTGGGGTACAGATGACCTGACTCAGACTCAGATTCTTGCGAACTAAACTAACAAAATGTCTATGTGTCATGCCCATTTTGTTTTAAACCCATTTTGTGTGAACTGAATCCCCCATAATATAACAAATCGGCGACTAAAGTTAGCCATGACTTAAAAATGATGCTGTCACTTTTTAAAGGTGGACCACATTATGTTATTGGAGAAGCTGGATTGACTGAAAACCAGCGCTGCCTGGACTTTATCATTCTGTGGCAGCACAAGCTGAGCCACCTCCATTTGCTTATTGTATAGGTAATATAAATCTTAAGTACTGCCTAACTGTAATGCCTCTAATGTGTGTATTTAACAATAAATGTTATTTGTATGTAATAAATGAGAATAAGTTTAAGAACCTTAGTCCTACTGCCTACTGTCTGCTGCCTACACGGCATCAGCTGCGGCTAAAGATAGGGCGCGCGATTAGGAAATGGGAAAGTAAAATATTTCGCCGCGAACTATGATTTAGGAAGGAAATTACCCCGCTGGAATTGTTGTTTCTACGCTGATTTAGGATTTGAGCTAAAGTTGTGAAATTTAATTATAAAGCATTAACTGCATTCATTAAAGCTACGAAACCAGTGGCCTAAGAAGCACGGCTTCTAACGAATGAGAGAGTCCGTCATCTAGGCTTTTATACCTCTCTGTCGCATCCAAACAAAGATGACACGCAGCGTTCGGTCGTAAGTTTGTAACGTCGCGTTGTGTTCAATATTAGAAACAATACTTAGAATTAAGTATATAAAAAATTTTGGTAGCGCTTTATGCTCTTATCTGCTTTGTAAGTTAAAAAAATGTAGCCTATTTTGGTAGACAAGCTTCTTGTCTGCTAACATTAGGGCATAGATAACCAAACTATGGATTACCTAACTACGCCCTCATTTCGTTAATCTATGTTCGCACAAGCCTCATATCTAGCAAGTACAAGTTTGCAAGAATTTGGATGACCTTACGAACCGCACGCGATCCTGGCATGTGCCGCCTGATGTATGTTGAATGTTTCGAATTTTGGCTACATATTTTTGTTGAAACTCACATACATACATATGATTTTGTATTTTAGTAATGATTCTATGGATATACGAATACGGATTTCAAAATTCTAAAGATATCAGTTCTGTTCATCTTTATTTAAATTTTTATTTAATCATAAACGCTTTATTTATTCATAAGTTTTCAGTTTTAAACAATTAAGTAGGTAATTAAATTATCATCGAGGCTTTTTCTTACCAGCAGCAACAGCTGCACACAGCTGCAGTTGCTGCATAGGTGGGTAAGTACCTACATATAAGTAGGTACTTAAACTTTATTAAATAACTATTATTTTGTTCCTTAATATAGGTACTACTGAATTTTTACTAAATAAATATGTACTTAGTAACATAGGAAACTATTCAGGGATCACGAATTTGCTTACACTCTACAACATTGTAGGTCAAAAGTTAGGTACGTCAAAGCAAGTAGGATATAAATACTAAATACAAGGGATGATTATCAAAAGTAAAAACAAATACAATCAAACGTTGCCCTTAGTTTATCAGAAATTTCCAATACGAAAACAGGCAATGATTCCATTGAACCTCGAAGCGTCACAAACAGAGTCGCTCGTGTCACGGTGTCACGAAATGGCTGGAAGCTCCCCTTTGTGTGGCCCAAAGGTTCGTAATTTAACAGAACATTAGAAAGAAACGACAACATCGTACTCACTCGTGATTTATGGCGGCACTACACAATATACAACATATAGATACACAAAACTGTGTTGGACATGTGATTGATGTTATGTTGGATGCGTACGTCGACTGCAGCACTTTGCGACTGTTGCTTGGATACCAATTTGATGGTATCGAATTTTTTGTCAGCTATGCGTACAGACTTAGGAAAACTCAGTCACTCTATATAGAGTAGATGGGCGAAGTACCTATTACCCACTCGGCATTCCGAAAATACTATTCTATAAACCAGATTTAGATGATTTGATGATTTTAGTTCTATTTGCCAGTGCTAGATATCTCATCCCGAATAGCAAACAGCGTATAAAGCGCAAGGGAGAAAAACATATGGAGCAAAATGATACCATTTATTTTAGGTTATCGACTATCGTAACGGTTTTCTTATAAGTGCCTACAGAGACTCAATAAATAGGTATCTAATCCTTCAAGCATTCCAGCAGTTTCCTCGCCGTATGTAGGTAGGTACTGTTACCTAGACGATATTATTTTCTTTACCCCTGGCGGGTGCATCAGCCAGTATGGCCGTGCATCTTATTGTTACTATATGCCATTCCAAAATTTTCTAAGACGGTTAAAAAAGCACGGTGTGCATTTTGATGTGTGGCTTCTATACTTCACCCTCTATAGACAACCACAAGGCTCATTAAAATGTAAGCCGGAAAGTCTAAACATTTGCGTGATGTATTCGCCACCCACTGTCATCTATTGGCAAATATTGGAACTAATAGCAAAACTAAGTCCCGAAACGAAGTGAGGGCGGGCCATATATATATATATCTAATAAATACATTCGGGGTATGTACTAGTATGTAGGCAGTAGGTATGCTAATAATTAGCTACCTACTATCGCGCATTGCGTGAACCTAATAAGCGCCTGCTAATTAATTGCCTGCCAATGTTTACATGAAGTGCGATACGTTTTGAAACTTTATACTTCTGAAAAGTTTTTATAGGGTTCATTATAATTTGAGCTTCTACCTGTATTATATTTTCCCCTGATTGTGTATTTTATCAACATATCAAAGTAGGTAAGTACGTGGGAAAATGTAGGTACAGTTAACACCAAAAATTTGTATACACACTTTAGGACCTTGTCACAATACATATAAGAAAGTAGAGGTCGTTCTATTTGCGTATAATACTTACTTATGTAAGTTTTATGACAAGGTCCTAAAGAGTATACAAATTTTTGGAGTTGACTGTACCTACTCGGTACGATGCTTTGTGTGTAAGTAAGTAGGTATACTTATTTCAGTTGCACTCTAGGATCAATACGTAGCCAATTTGAAAATGAAAATAATTATAGTAGGCACAGTAACAATAAATAATTAAGGAGAGTCGTACCTACTGGTCTACTTATTTTTATTTATCCGAAAGCAACAAGTTTTTCAAAAATCGTTGAAACTAATTATTTAATAGTATGTAGTTGTATTCAATTATTGTAAGAAAAATTGCAGTTTTGTATGGGAGACATTTAGGGAAAGTTTAGGGTTTAAAAAGTTTGTAATAGCGCCATCTTAACGTGAAATATCGTAAAAATTTAATATCAAGTTAACCAACTCGTTCAGCAATTCGCCGGAAGATGCCGCTGTAATAGAAAATAGGTTCAAGCATGGAACCTATATCGCATTTTTGCTGTACCTTATCGTCGGCGTCGTAGAACAAAGACGGTTCTGAGTTTTTTCAATTTTTTTTTTATTTCATAAATCGGCATGTAATCGAGTGTTTTATCGGTTGATGTTACCATTTTTATAAAAAGTTACTCAATGCCTGAGATATTGTCTAGAATAACGACGGATTTGATTCTGTGAGCGTAGAACTACGCCCGATTAAAGAATCCGTCCATGTCCGGCGGAGAGTGCTCCCCCCCCGCACCCCGCTCACTGCGGCGGATCACTAGTATCGTCCTTGTTTTATGGAACGTCACGGGTAAATAATTATTATAATATTTTGTTGATTTACTGGCTTTACTAAGATTCCGTATGCTGTTAGGTTATAACTTAAGGTTTAATTTACTTATCCAGCGGACGACGACGGTTTGTCAAATTCGTCCTTGTCCTAGGAATCAAAATAATATTTTTTTGTTTTTGGATTTTTGTATTATCACAGTGTAAATATAATTTATTATATTTAAACATGTCACAATACAAACTTGTTGGACGAGTATAATTTTCCAGACGGAATTGAATGACCGTCATTGTCCTATGGACCTTCTGAGGGCGTATTGTCCGATCCGTTATTTTTCTACGGATAGCTGCAAGTCGAATATGCACATCCGACGTTATTCGTGGGAGCATTTTATAAATACGTCATTGTTCATTTCTTAATTTACTTATTTTGATATTTTTCCTTATAATTTATTTTTATTTACTAAGCCTCACCCACAAGTAGACAGATGCGTCTGCAGATATCATCCACCGATACGCCTACCGACGTGTAGAGGGTGTAATTTGTGCGTCTGTTGTAGGTATTTATACGCCTGCAGAGCATTCGTCTCGAATGTGATTATTGCCGGGGTTTTGTAAAAGATCAAAGGGTTTCGGGGCGAACATCTGCCGTCCGTCCACACGTCTGACGACGCATCAGTTTGACCTATGTAGCGATCGAGAATGCACGCGTGATTCTTGCTGCTCATTGTAAGTAAAAGCAAAGTAGGTAATGAAACAAGAATCATGCGATTACCCTATCGCTATCTCGTGTTAAACTGAAAATGGACATTGACTAATGGACATACAGACATGTGGACGACTCTTGATGATCCATCTACTAATGCATCTGTTGACGTGTACACTATCGACCCACACTTAATAATATCCCTTTTTGTAGAAACATGAAAGATTGTAAATTGTAGCAAAACAGCTTGCGTTGGTAACGCACTCACTTTCCCATATGGGCACGATAAAACCGTTTGATAGTCGAATGGTGCACATAAGATTATCATCATCTTTCTACCATGTTCCCTGGTTATGTATACGTCTCTGACATTCATCGTCGAATCAGCCACCCCTTTTCCGATCATGTAATTTTTCACACAATGCTTCCATCTCTTTTTTTGCCCTCTTCTGTTCCTCCACCCATTCATACCCATAATTATTAAATCAATCCCAGCAATCTTGTCGAGTTCAATGCCAAGAAAACACAGGTGTGTGTATTTTCTGCTAAGGTATCAACTTTCCTATCCCATCCTACTCTTCAGAGCACCCTTTATCAATACAGGATAGTCTTGAATCAACGAGACTAAATCAAGAGCGTCATAAGAACCGCTTCCCATAAACTTGGGATTCTGAATAGAGTGAATAGAGTGAGCTTTGTCTCCTGTACACAGCACATGTTCGCCCGTGTATGGAATATTGCTCTTATCTCTGAGATGGTAAACCTCCAGCAAATATTACGCGGAGAAATACTTGCTGGAGGCTCTCAACAGGTTGCAGCGACGTGCTATCCGTATTATTGGAGATCATGAGGTGATTAAGTCCTTAGAACCTATTCAGCTACGTAGAGACCTGGTCAGTCTTAGTGTTCTCTACCGCCTCTATAATACAGAATGCTCTGATGAGTTATTCCAACTAATCCTATCCTCTCCTTTCCATTCCCAAACAACACGTGCTGGACAGCGTTGCCATCCAGACAATGCCGGCGCGCACCAAGAGATTTAGCTCCTAGTTCCTGCCCCGAGCCATCAAGTTATGGACTGTCCTATCAGTTCATGTGTTTCCTCCTTTTTACAACCCTGGAAACAGAAACTCTGCAGGCCTTCAGGATGAAGATGACAGACTCAATCGGTACTTAGTTTGTTCTTATGTGCCTGTCAACCTCATATTTGGATCTCTCGGCCGCTTACCAACAGGCGGAGTGAGGTCATCTTGATTGTCCTCAATATAAAAAAAAACACCTTGTATAATAATAGCATCGTATAAAGTACGATATTATTATTACTTATATGCGGGTATTCATTCCGAGGTTCTTGAGTTCTATGTATAAGATTAATCTCTCGTGCTTTATGTGATAATAAAATGATTTAACTGTGGGAGAGCCATGCTTCGGCATGAATGAGCTGGCTCGATCGATGTGATACCACTGCCTCACAGAAAACCGGCGTGAAGCAGCTCCTGTGCTGTGTTTTGCCAAGTAAGTGAGGGTACTGGAGGCCCACCGGGGATAAGGGGAAAAAGTTTAGCAGCGCACTTGTGACTCCACTGGTGTTGCAGGTGTCCATGAGCGGCGGCATCAGGTGATCCGCCTGCTCGTCTGCTACCTATCATACAATAAAAAAAATTGTAAAATTATAAATTTTTGGTTACTTGATTTCCTTTCCTAGATCTACATAATCGTATTTCAAAACCGTCCATAAAATGTTTGTTACTATCCCTAAAACATTGACGGAAAGTATTATCCGTCATGATCCAAAAAATCTGACTCCATAGAATAACGTCGGTTAATCACATGCGTCACAATGAACTCCAACGAACAACGACTGATGTGACTTTTTACAAAAACTATACATATTAGGAATTCGTTTTGTTAATCACATCATAAAAGCCCTCATACTAAACAACTTCTCCAAATTTCATGTTAATTGAATAACTGGTTTAAAAAATATGGAGTAATATACCATACAAAATCTTTAAAACGCTCTCCTGTAAAATTGCTAAATTGCAGATCCGTCTTTGTTCTACGACTGCGACGTTATGATCTGTAACATTGAATTACATTTAGGTAGCTAACTTATTTTGAACTATTATAAGTTTATATTAAAAAATAATCGCATCCATTATGTAGATAAATAAAATATTAAAAAATGTTTTGCATGAATATCGAAACGCAATGTCAATCTCAAACATAAAGCTTAGTACACACGAGGTCCGGCTTTATTAACTAATTTTCGTTCATGACTTGCATTGAATATTATACATGACAAGAGAATATTATGAATATTAAATTTTTGCAAGCAGATAACCTAGCGGCTAGATACAGCTCAATACTTACGTGTGTAAAAGTATTATCTGCTGAATGAATTGCAAAACTTAAACATTTATCGGAAAACAAATTTTGTGATCCTTAATATTCTTTAAGTATTCCATTCTAACATATTCCATTCTAGCGAATTTTCAAAAGTCATAGAACAAATGTTATTCTGAATGGTGGGTAGAACATGTTGTTAAAGGGATGTAAATGTTCACAGATACACCCGTATTGACTATTATATTAACACTTAATAAGGTATAATATGACAAATAATTACCACCAGATTTTGAACCTTATCTATCATAACATAAGAGAGAAAACCAATGATTTTTTTCGTTAACTATGTCCTATTAAGGGCTATTCCAATCTGACGACTTCTCTATTGTATAGGTACTGGGCTTTATGTTGGAATTTGACAGTTGTTGACTGACAACAGAAGCTGTCAACAAATTGTCAAGACAACAAAAGGGTTTTTGCGCTCGTGGTGGATTCTTTGTGTTTATTTATCGAAATTTCGTGAATGGAAACTAAAATAAATTGAAAACAATTAGTGAGTGTTATTCGTGTATCGTGAAATAATCAGAAAACTTTCTAAAGTGATTCCTATTGGATCTTATTGGCGGAAATTGGTAAGTAAATGATGCGTACGAAACGTATCGACTTTAAATTTTACTATTTATTCTTATTTGAATTAAACTATTGCGTTACGGTTATTCATTAAAGTGTATTCATGTTTTATGGAACAACAAATATCACAAATACTTTTCGCGTGTCTTTAAAGTGTAATTTTTTAAGACTTAAGAATGTTATAGGTATGCATTTCACGTTACTATTAATTTTATTGAACTGCTCGTATCTTATCGATATCTAAGTGTATATTGTATCTGCTATTTGAAAGTATAATTTATTGGTATTATTCACTATCTAATCACTTAAAATTTACATTGCTTTCTATGGTATACATCCACTATTATTAGTTGTTTATTTCATAAAAATGTTATTGTTTAACATCAAATAATCTGATTTCCTCCTTTTACATAGGTTATTATTTTTTCTTTACCCTAGAAATCTCACTTGATTATTTATTTATTTTTGATAAAGGTACAACAATTAAGTAGAAACTTAAAGATTATTAGGTCGTTACTGAGTCTGTTAACTAAAACCATCAACAAGAAATGTTGTAAAGGGCTGATCTTCCAATCATTTTAGAGTTAACAGCCAAGTAAAATGTCATACAATTAAAAGTAAGTGTCAATCATTGTCATTCCGTTAATATTAAGATGAATATTTTTAGAGATTTAAGTTATCTAATGTGTGGTACAGACAAGGATGTGGTACTGACAAGGATGTGGCACAGAATGTCCTCAATTGATATTTGACCTAATGTGTTTGACAGTAAAAGGAAAGTTGATTGAAGAAATTAAAAAAGCCTTTTATTTCTTTCTTTTAAAGTTTACAGTTAGTAAAATTATAATATTTATTTACTAATTTTCTTAATAGTAATAGTAGAAAGAACCCTGTCTCCACAGGTGAAGGCCTCCTCCAAACTTTACCACTTGTCTCGGTCATCAAGAGACATTTAATCTTCAAGAGACATCATTTTTGGTAATTGGCTGGGTGAACCTTTATGTCAGTTATACTTAGGTATATAACCCAAAGATATTGTATATAAGAACTAGATGGCGTACTCATTACTTGCATTCGAGCCTCGTGAGATGTCTATAACTTGATTGGCGTCCTACTCTAATAAGGTGACCACACGATTTAGATTTTCGATTACAATTATTGTTTGTCAAACTCAGTCCACCCACGTGGGAGTCGGACATCGCTTTCTCTAAGAAACTCGTGAAGCCCATTCAAACTAGAAGGGCTAGCACGAACATTTCAAAGTATCGTTTGAGTATTTATGAGCAATTTTGTATGAAAAAAACACAGGTCCCAATTTAAAATTCCTTATTATGTATACATACGATACGAAGAGACTACCGACTTAAGATTTTCTATTTACCTACCTATAATAATACACTCTGCGGCACATTTAACCGGCCATAGCGTATTATTCATACAAACGTACACACTTTGCGATTTGAAGGTTCTATGGAGCAAGAATATTGACTAAAATTTAATTTTTTTCACAAACTCTTGGGGAAACTGGGGACACTTGATCCCCATTGTTAGTTCTATAAAAACAAAACGTACATAGGTAGGCAATTTTGTTAACTACCTACTGTTCCTCATTATTTGATTATTATATTTATTAGTGCTTCATATATTTTTTTTGCATTTTCCCAGAACTTTCCAAAAGGATCAAGTGTCCCCTATTCTGGGAGACTTGATCCCAGTAACAGGTAAACTTGATCTTACGGGATCAAATCTCTCTAATGCAAATTTGAAATAAATGAAAACCCGGTGTCTTTATAAAAGCATTATTTAATTTAACAAAATATTAAATTTATATTGCTTTACATGTCTCACATGTCTCACTCAAGTATTAATTTTATGAGCATTGAGTCTCAGTCTTAGAAGAAATTTTACATTTTCTATTCATAAATATAAAATACAGCTTTGAAAATTTACATTTTATTGCATTAGCACTATATGCGAATGCACTATCTATATGAACTGATCATCTTCTAAAGGTTGGACTTACATTAGAAACGTTTGAAAATCACTTGTTTAGTATTTTTTCCCGGTATGACGGTAAGTGTACCTTTTTTTAATTTCTTCATTCTTTGGAAATCTGAAACAGTACAAAATCCATCCAATGACAAGCGAAATGGACACCCTACTCAATGCAAAAATAAAACTTTGACTAAACACTTACTTATGAAAAGATACCACCGCAACCTTTATATGATTCACTTTTGCATCCTATCACACAACAAGTGAGAACCATTATTAAATAAATAAGCACAATTTTTACACTTTATTTTTGTCGTCACAATAATACAATCTTTCAAATTATTTTTGCCGGCGCCATAATGGTGATGTCCAGACGCCAAGTGTTGCATATTTATTATAATTAAAACTACCATATCACCGACTTTTACATAAAACTAGTCGTTTATCATGGTTTAAATTAAAAAAATAAAAAGACATTATTAATTCCAACGTATCATTCCTTTAAATTATTCAATATTTTGAAAGTTCCCCAGAAGAAGAAATATAAACTTTGCGTAAGTTATACCACAAAGGTTTTTTTTTTATGATGGCAACCTTTTAGACAAGGACATACTCCTGTCGATCGCCATCTCGCTCGGCTCGATTTTCTGTAAAGCGATTTGGCATTTCAAAGTAATCTTTATTCTCATTGCATAGAATCGAAATTAGCATTGCATTCATTTTCATAGTACACCATCTTGTTATAATGTAAAATCTTTGATATAACCTAAGTATAACTGACAGTATAACGTTCAACCAGTGATGTTGTAATACAACCTCATCATTATATTACAACATCTAATGGACTTTTTATTTGCAAAAACCCTCATAGAAAAAAATATTGATTGCCCTTAATAATTATGACCACAATAGCTTAATGACTACCAGTTTGCAAAGAGGCCTGATTGAGGTAACTATTATTTTACCACTGTCTGTGAATGGTATTTTAGGAGCACACTGGCTTCTTCATCCTCAGCATTCCTTAGCCCACTGTTGGGCATCGCTTCCTCCGAAGAACAAAGTCCGATCTCCTCTATGTTAAAAATATTGCATATCGGACTTTATTCTTTGGAGCAGTCGTATGCCTCTCCACAACACCTCCATACTGGCAATCTCTTTGGAATGTGTCAGTGATGCCATGATTGAGTAGGTAGGTAATAGGTTTACATAAAATTTTTAAATTTTCATTTGATTGGTTGATCTGATTAACTGAATTATTATCTTCACTTTCTTTATTGGTAGCCTTCGTTATTAGAACTAAATAATTGATTTGAAGAATGCATTTCAGTTTATGCGGAAACCCAATTTTTGAATTCAGTGAATGATGTAAAGAAAGTGTTTCATCGAAAAATTATGTGATTAAAAAAATGTGATTTGAATCAACCCTGCCACATGTGCTCACTGAGCTCAATAAGGCATGATGCACATGTTCGTGTGGACTATTAAGGTGGTCGTGATAGCGGAATCGGACATATAAGCCAATTTAAGGGACAGGCCGCCTATAACTGGCGTATAGCTAGTAGGACAATAAGACAGTTTCTAATAAGATAGATACGGTTTTGAAACTAATACAAGGAGTGGAACTTGTTAGCCGCAGCAGTTATCTGAAAAAATATAACTTTGAGTTTTATTATGAGACAAGGGCGGCTTCACGGGCAAGCATGGCCCATCTTAGACCTCATATAAGTGAATATGAGGTCTGAAATGGGCCATGCTTGCCCTTGCTGTTGGTACATCAGGTGTGATTGAGGTCCAATGATTGTCCGCCGTACGAAACATAAATAGAACATTTGAGATAAGTAGATAATATACTTTATTGCACAAAATTCACAACTTAAGTACTAGACATTACAGAAATTGTATGTACAAATGTATGAGATGTCCCCTTTTGTCACGTTGGTGTTATTCACACCTATATTATAAGTACCTACCTAGTTTCTACGTTATCGTGTCTACCTAATATGGGCGGTGTGTCGCCCTTCATCAAAGGCGTGTCGCAACCGTGTACCTAAGTTTGTGAAACTGTTAAGATACTGAGATATGCGGGCTTTATTTAGAAACGCAAGTGATAAATTAAATGGTGCATTAATTTCCGTCTCAAATGGTGCAGTGAGGTGCTTTTACATGAAGATTTTGCATATGAAGCCATAATCTGGGGAAAAGTTAATGGGCATAGGTATATACAATTCATTGGTTTTGGACCTTGTCTCCAACACATAAGGTTCAAAATATGGTGTCTAACATATCAAAAGAGCCCCATGAAGGGTTAAACGCTTGCTAGAACATAAGTAAAAGTCTGTTAGTGTTCACTCCTTTCCCTGCCCTGCCTGCCAGTACGGTACAGGTTTCTAAGGGGGGCCTGCCGTCACCCCCATCTGAGCGCTAGCGTTGAACCCAGTAACATTGACGCTTCCAGCACTGAAGAGTGACATGACATTTCAAGAGCAACGTTTTTCTGTTACGAACTTATAAGCGCGTCAACGCTCATGAGACTGACATAACCAGCTTTAAAAAAAACGAGATTCTACGCGCGTATACAATCCTAGTCTGAAACTGCACGGTTTTTCTCGAGCGATTTATATATTTTTATGTGATGACGAGCACACGCATTGAGAGATGATAAGCAATTGATAAATAAGAAAACCCGTAAAGTACTGGAGATCTAGTCACCCTACAGACTAGGTTCCGGCAGCTGCATATAGCTCGCCCTTAGTCCACTGGTTAGACGGGTATTGAGGCCCTGAGGTCCTTGAACCCGGCATGCAGCCGCGGACGCATAGCTTAATAGCTTAATATTATGTCATATGCACAGGAAACCAGATAAATCTAAGCAAGGTTTCATAATCATCTTAGATCTATTTTTATAAAATTATCCATTCATCCAAACCTCCTTTCCTCACGAGGTTTTCCCTCACTGCCGAGCTAATGGTTGCATTATGAACATACTATGTAGATTTGATAAATTCAGAGGTGCATGCTCGGATTTGAACATGCACGTCTGAATCCTCTGTTTTCTGATATCTGTTACACAAGTGCTTAAGCTACTCAGTACTGACTCAGGTCAATGTTGAGGTGTTGTGTGAATTGATTTATTTTTCTTTCAAAATCTGGAGCACAGTCGCATTTTTCTGTTCGACCTAGTTACCGCTACTCTAGTGTGGTCAGGGTCGTCGATGCACCGCTGTGGATGTTTTAATCCCCTTTGCGATGTTAAACGGCTTCGGGATGCACTTTTTCTAGAACGGTGGCACCTATATGTGTTATGTTAGATTGCGCCCGGTGAACTCATACTCAATCATTACTTCATCATCAGCTGTAGTACTCAATGCTGAGTATAGGCCTCCTTACCCTTAGGTACGCTAATACCCGATCCTGGGCTGCTCCGATCTATGTACCTAGTCCCTCCGATTTTGGCGATGTCGTCGACTCATCGTAACCGTAAGGCCCTCCGCACATGGAGCTACTCAAAAGAAACTAATCACAAACTCAAATTACTAACGAGTTTTATGAGCGTCACCGCCCATACATTGCCATACAGGTTCGCACACGACGCGACTAGTCACTAACCAGTTAGTAACGCGTTGGCAACTGATCGCGCGCGACGCGTCGTGCCGGTCGCCAAGCTACTAGGTTACTCGAGTTTACTGTTTTGATGTGAAAAATGAATGATCAAGCCTAATATTAAATTTGTGCAGAAAGTGGAAGAGTATCCATACTATCCATGTTTATAAAATTATAAACTGACAGATTACTCACGAAAGGATGTAACAGAAAGAGCTTG
>CM026275.1:3175423-3346568 GCA_014851415.1 Cnaphalocrocis medinalis
ATGTGTGGGACCAGGGCACCTTCTCGGACCGCAACGTGTACCAGAGCATAGGGGAGCCCCCTATACGCCGGCCCACAGTGCTGGTATTCAACGATACTGGGGAGCTGGTTGACATGTGGGGGGAAAACCTGTAAGTATTCTATTTATAGTCAATAATGTAATGGTTTCTTTATGTGATAGGTGGCAGACGAGCAGATTGATCATCTGATGCTAAGCGATTGCCGCCATCCATTGACACCCGCAACACCAGTGTAGTCACAAGTAGGCTGCCAACCGTTCACCCTGGTTGGGCCTCCGTTATTATGGGCCCATTCATGCCGAAGCGTGGCTCTCCCACGGTGAATAAGTATAGTATGGAGGTATTGTTCTCGCGTGAGTTGAATGCAGCCTTCTTCAATACCTACCTACCTATGCTTGAAGCAGGTGCAGGCAAAATCTATTCAATTTGCATGTCCAATGTACTTTGTATAGTATGCGGATATTTTCCTGTTAGCAACTGCTAATAGGCCATTATTCACGCATACATGCTTATCTCAATATTATCGCGTGCTTGTTAAATTAAATGTGTTCCGCATTGGTATCAAAATCAATTAAACCTCTCTTTATCAAGAAAAAATATTGATTTTCTAGAATTGCCACTTTTTCAAAAACTTTCAAAAAATCTTTTATTCCTGCACCAGCCAGTGATCTTAATAAAATTGTAATGGTGGTATATGCATTTATTCAATGACTTGGAAAATCGCATAAAAAAATACTTTTCAAACAAACTCGATCGCGTGACTTTTACATTTTGAATGGGGAGTAGAAAAAAAAAACACAAATTTCCAAAAATTATAAAACAAATGTTATTCAGAATGGTTGGTATAAGACGTGTTTAAAGGGATGTAAATGTTTACAGTTACACCCTTTATAAAGATTTTCACCTGTCCAATTTCAATAAGTAACATGTCTTTTTATTCACTTGACATTGGCAAAGTTGTGTCGCATCCAAGACGCCGGAAAAGCCATTAAAAAATATAACTATGACTACTATACTGGCCGGATGGCGTATTTGGTAGTGACCCCTGTCTCATGCGCCAAAGGTCGTGGGTTCGTCGATCCCCACCCTGTACAAATATTCGTGTGATGAACACTTGTGTTTGTTCAATGCTGGGTGTAAATACATACAATTTAAGTATTATATTTGTGATCCTCTGTTGTCTGATATCTGTAACACAAGGGCTTAAGCTATAGTACGGAGTCGGGTCAATGTATGAGATGTTGTGTGAATTTATTATTATGTATTAGTATGGCCCGCCCTCACTTCGTTTCGAGACTTAGTTTTGCTATTAGTTCCAACCAATGCCAATAGATAGCGCTGGGTGTAGATTACATCGCGCATGTGTTTCGACTTTTCGGGTTATATGAATGGCTTTATGGTTATTTATAGAAAGTTATCTCTTTATAAATAGTATAGATAACGTTTTTTTATTAATTTAGTTTCTACATGCCTCACGGCATCACGGTGGACCAGGAGGGCAACGTGTGGCTGACGGACGTGGCCATGCACCAGGTGTTCAAGTTCACGCCCGACCAGCGCCAGAAGCCGGCGCTCGTGCTCGGCGAAAAGTAAGTAGTCGGAGCCTACGGTTCTTGATCCTCGATGTGGAGAATAAAAAGAAGAAAATTGCAAAAAGCAAGAAATAATGAGGGTTTTTGCAAATGCTAAAATCCGGTAGATGGCGTTACATTGACGTCAGGTCCGGTCCAACAACGAGTGGATTGGTTACATTTTGATGTATCATGTCAAAATGATGATGTTTGTTATGAAACAACCAGTGTCCGTGTCGATATACCTGGTGGCTTATTTTGAAGTCGTCCCGTAACGAATGAGAATATACCTGTCACATTCAAAAACAAAATCGCGCAGAGCGCGTCTGAAAGAGAGGGAAACTCCGATTTGGTCGTAACGCCCGCTTCAAATTAGACCATCTGTCGTCAACGTAACGCCACTTAGTCGTCTCCGCGCATAGTAATATCATCACTAGTAAGTCATCACCAGTGATCGTTATAACTTTCACAAAATAGCTTGATACGCAAGAATGAGAGTGGATGGTTTTTTTTTTTTAATGGCTATGCACGCGCCTTCGAAACGCGATGATTCCGCCAATGTCAAGTGATTAGAGAGGCACGACGATTAAAAATAGAATTGACCGGTGGATATAAGATTTCAATCTGTTTCGAGGTCTTCTTTTTGTTAAAAGCACCATCTATATAACAAGTAGAGAACATCACATTTGCGCACACACTTTCTTTTCTATTCACCCTAATGGTAATTTCAACCGATCCTTATCGCCTTCTTCAAGATTCATCCCGGGCAACGACGAGCAGCACTTCTGCAAACCCAGCGCGGTGGCGGTGATGGCGAGCGGGGACTTCTTCGTCGCAGACGGTTACTGCAACCACAGGATACTCAAGTTCTCTCCGGAGGGCGAGATCATACTGCAGTGGGGGAAGGGTGAGTGACCAGTATGTACTTAATACTTATATAACAAGGGTCAATGAAGCAGGTCTTCTACAAGACTAGCGCAGTGGCGGTGATGGCGTGCGGGGACTTCTTTGTCGCTGCAACCACAAGATACATCACGTACAATGGACCGAAAGAGAGTCTAAGTGCGAAAAATGGAGTCCACTTTACAACCACAGGATACTCAAGTTTCTCCGGAGGGCGAGATCATACTGCAGTGGGGGAAGGGTGAGTGACCAGTATGTAAAACAAGGGTCAATGAAGCAGCTCTTCTACGAGACCAGCGCGGTGGCGGTGATGGCGAGTGGGGACTTCTTAAACTACAGGATACTCAAGTTCTCGCCGGAGGGCTATATCATACTTTTTTTTTGTTGACTGCTGGGGACCCGAAGTGGGCCAACGTAGTCTTGCGACTCCTTATGCATACCCTCCTGCCGGGGGGCAGGCTGGTTATGTCGGGCTCTCCTCCGGGTGGGACCGGAGGCATGGCGCCTAAACCCCATCGACGCTTCCTCATCGCCAGAGTGGCGAGGAGACATGAGTACGGGTTGAAGTACCTTACATCACGTCCCTCCCCAGAGAGCTATATCATACTGGGGAAGGGTTATCCAGTAGGCTCTTCTGCAAGCCCTGCTCACTGATAATACTGTCTATACTCTAAACTGGAATTCGAGACCAAAAAAACTACGACAGATACGTCACTGTCAAATCTGTTAAAGTCACTAATGTCATTTCCAAGTGATGTTTTCAGGTTTCGCCAACCTTTTTGGCATTATTTTTCTTATTATGCAGACAAAACTGTCATGTTTCCATACATTGTAAAAATGTTGTGGGTAGATACCAAATGTTATTATAGTCCATTTCAGCTAAGAAGCCCTGTGACACTTCGATTTTGACACTTTTAGAGATGTCTATAATGAAATGATTGCGATTGTTTCTGGTAATCGATAATACTCTTAAGGAAATGGAATCGATTTTTTATACTAACAGCAACTTATATTTTGCCAAAAATAACAAAAACAGCAACAAAAAACGTAACACACAACAGCAATAAAAGTCAACAATAACAAACACAACAACAAAAAGTAACAATAACCGAACACCACGCAAATACAACGAAAACATAACTCGCATACAAGGCTGATGCACTCGTACTAATCCGATTATCGAGTAATCGCAACATGGCCGCCGATTATGACATGTCGCAGCTCTATGTTTTTTCCACGTTCCGTTACAAGTAATACGATGTGCATAGGATTGTTTTAAAAAATGTTGTTATTTTCTATTCCATTAAATTAAAGTAAATGATACTGTTTTCGTTTTATAACTTTGAGATGTTTTATTGGAATATTTTTTGGAATAATGCCGCAATTAAATGAAAAAGATAAACAATAAAAATATTTTTCATTGTCAAACATAAAATGCGTAGTTCAGAACGCGATGAAGTGTCACAGGGCTCTTCTTAGCTGAAATGGACTATAACACCTGAAGTGTTACAAGCGCAATACCATCTTTGAAAACTAAAATTCGGATGGTTAAGTTTTTAGGTCTGTGTCGTGGGTCAACGACCTTCAATATCGGCGTCAGGCTAAGGCGCTAGACAAATACAAGAGGCGTAAGAGCGCGGGCTTGAGCGGGTGCGTCGCCGGTGGAGTTATAACCGGGCCTTCCACTTCTCAGTATGTCTTACGTCTCATCGCTTCTATACATTTTGTATGAGTTATCATTGAAACGGCGCTACACCCGCGTCGTGCGTCTGTGACTCACCTCCGCCCGATGCTTCTTGCATTTGTCCTGCACCTAAAGCTCCCTCGTCCCTGTTGCAGCCAAGGGCACGGACCAGTTCGTGTTCAACGTGCCGCACGCGCTGGCGCTGGCCGAGGACCGCGGCGCGCTGTGCGTGGCCGACCGCGAGCGCGGCCGCGTGGCCTGCTTCCGCTCAGACAACGCCACGCACCTCGCCACCTACTCCAGCTGGCTCGTCGGCACCAGGCTGTTCAGCGTGGCCTACACACCCGCCCATGGTGAGTGATACCTCAGGCCGCGTGGCCTGCTTCCGCTCAGACAACGCCACGCACCTCGCCACCTACTCCAGCTGGCTCGTCGGCACCAGGCTGTTCAGCGTGGCCTACACACCCGCCCATGGTGAGTGATACCTCAGGCCGCGTGGCCTGCTTCCGCTCAGACAACGCCACGCACCTCGCCACCTACTCCAGCTGGCTCGTCGGCACCAGGCTGTTCAGCGTGGCCTACACACCCCGCCCATGGTGAGTGATACCTCAGGCCGCGTGGCCTGCTTCCGGTCAGGACAACGCCACGCACCTCGCCACCTACTCCAGCTGGCTCGTCGGCACCAGGCTGTTCAGCGTGGCCTACACACCCGCCCATGGTGAGTGATACCTCAGGCCGCGTGGCCTGCTTCCGGCTCAGACAACGCCACGCACCTCGCCACCTACTCCAGCTGGCTCGTCGGCACCAGGCTGTTCAGCGTGGCCTACACACCCGCCCATGGTGAGTGATACCTCAGGCCGCGTGGCCTGCTTCCGGTCAGACAACGCCACGCACCTCGCCACCTACTCCAGCTGGCTCGTCGGCACCAGGCTGTTCAGCGTGGCCTACACACCCGCCCATGGTGAGTGATACCTCAGGCCGCGTGGCCTGCTTCCGGTCAGACAACGCCACGCACCTCGCCACCTACTCCAGCTGGCTCGTCGGCACCAGGCTGTTCAGCGTGGCCTACACACCCGCCCATGGTGAGTGATACCTCAGGCCGCGTGGCCTGCTTCCGGCTCAGACAACGCCACGCACCTCGCCACCTACTCCAGCTGGCTCGTCGGCACCAGGCTGTTCAGCGTGGCCTACACACCCGCCCATGGTGAGTGATACCTCAGGCCGCGTGGCCTGCTTCCGCTCAGACAACGCCACGCACCTCGCCACCTACTCCAGCTGGCTCGTCGGCACCAGGCTGTTCAGCGTGGCCTACACACCCGCCCATGGTGAGTGATACCTCAGGCCGCGTGGCATGCTTCCGCTCAGACAACGCCACGCACCTCGCCACCTACTCCAAGCTGGCTCGTCTGGGCCCCAGGCTGTTCAGCGTGGCCTACACACCCGCCCATGGTGAGTGATACTCAGGCCGCGTGGCTGCTTCCGCTCAGACAACGCCACGCACCTCGCCACCTACTCCAGCTGGCTCGTCGGCACCAGGCTGTTCAGCGTGGCCTACACACCCGCCCATGGTGAGTGATACCTCGGCCTGAGGTACTTCTGCTAAAGTCACGTTGCCATTTGGCAACAGTCCGGGAACACCTCGTTGGCAGTAAACGCACCATGGTCTTATTCCAGAACCTTCTTCCAGGTGGTCTCCTCTACGTGGTGAACGGTCCGTACGGCACGCTTCCCGTCCCGGTGCGGGGCTACGTCATCGACTACGCGTCTGGCAAGCTGAAGGCGACGTTCGCGCCGGACGGCGGGCTGCACAACCCGCACGACATCGTCGTGTCCCCGGACGGATCCAGTGTGTACGTCGCGGAGATCAACCCGTACAAAGTCCACAAGTTTGAGCACGAGCAAGCGAAGGTCGATGTAGTGGTGAAGCCGAATGTGACGCACGCGAAGCCGACGGCCGTTGTGGGTGAGTATTTGAGCTATCTTATGGATACGTGGTAGTGACGTATTCGTAGCGTACGACGCAAACTGGGACAGGGGACCATAATTTGAACCCATAAATAAACGTTTCGTTTTAGAACATATTTAATGGTGTTAATATACTTACCTATTCAGTCATATATAAATAGTGTTTGTCAATATAATGAAATATTCATATTTTTTATATAATATGTAAAATTCACTACTAAAATTAGGATGGGCTATTTGTTGAACTTTTACGTGGTGTACAAGCAAACAAGATATATCTATCTATATCCATATCTATCTTCTTCTTCTATCTATACTATTTATAAGGAGATAACTTCTGTAGACAACGACAAGGCCTATAGGTAAACCGAAAACACGAAACGCTTGCGCGATGTAATTGAGCACAGCGCCATCTCATATAGTTTTAACCGTCCGCGCACAAAATACATATTTACACAGAAGGCTGACTTCCCACTAAGAGCTAAAAATATGTCATGTACTCACGCATGCCCACTAACGGGCAACAACGCCTTTTCGACCACACTAATCCTAACTTATGACTTAAGATTGTCAAACTGTCGAGGTCTATGGTAGAGGCCGCGCGCTTATGTACTCATGCCGGGCAACAACCCTAGCATATGTCAACGAACTCTTCTAAATTCAAAATCAGGTCAAAGTCTAACTTCTATGTGTAATTATTTTGTGGTCCGCGTCCTAAGCCGATCAAAGGATGAAGGGAAAATTGTTGTTTACTGATCTCAGATGAGCGGCACTAGGTTATTTGAGGTTGGACTCATATCGGCGCGGTCAAAGTATTTAAGAGCTTTACACCACAGAGTTAACTCTGTGTTGTAACTTATAAACTTGGTACTACTGTACCCTTTTGGGCGTAGCATCTACGAGAAAGGTAATCCACAAGGCCAGGGCGGGTGTTGCAGAGGCTCGCGGGTCGGAGTCGGTCCCGGCGTGGTGGCTGGGCGCGGGCGGCGCGGGCGCGGGCGCGGCGGCGCTGCTGGCGCTGGCCGCGCTGCTGCTGCGCGCCGCGCGCTCCCGCGGTAAGCGACCCGGCGCCAGGGAACATGCGCACGCGCTGCTACAACACTAGGCCGCACACACACTTACGCGTACATACCGACTTCGACATTGTCCAAATATGACAAATATATACTATTTATAAAAGACTAGCGGCCGCCCGCGACTCCGTCCGCGTGGAAAAGTAACTTTTTACCCCCCTTTTAACCCCTTACAACCCCCTTTTCGCAATAAAAAGTAGCCTATGTCCTTTCTCAGGGTCTAGATTATCTGTATACCAAATTTCATTTAAATCCGTTGAGTAGTTTTGGCGTGAAAGAGTAACAGACAGACAGACAGAGTTACTTTCGCATTTATAATATTAGTATGGATGTAGGATTGTATGGATTGTCCAAATATGACAAATATATACTATTTACTAGCGGCCGCCCGCGACTTCGTCCGCGTGGAAAAGTAACTTTTTACCCCCCTTTTAACCCTTGACAGCCCCCTTTTCACAATAAAAAGTAGCCTATGTCCTTTCTCAGGGTCTAGATTATCTGTATACCAAATTTCATTTAAATCCGTTGAGTAGTTTTGGCGTGAAAGAGTAACAGACAGACAGAGTTACTTTCGCATTTATAATATTAGTATGGATTTATAAAAGAGTTATCCCACTATACCCATAACTGGAATTCAAGGCCAAAAAAAACTACGACAATGTTGCCACTGCAACATAACATTTTGGTACCTACCTACAACATTTTAACTTCCACACTTATACAGATGTCACACTTAGACAATGTCGAATTCGAATGATTTCTAGCACCCAGGGACCGGAACCTGTTACCCTTAAAAGACTTTTTGATAATAATATGCTTGTTTTCAAAAAGCCTATCAAATGGGTAAGCGTTGGCTTACCTTATCGACATGTTATTTCATAACAGTAATCACTATCATTACCTATTATAGGTTTTCAGTAATGATAGTGCTTACCGTAGTGGCTTACCCTATACAATAGGGTTGTAGAATTGAACCAAGATATTTTAATATCTAAGCGCAAAGTCATTCAAATGCGTGGAAAAGAGATATCAGATAGTCATTCAATTGGGTAAAACTTATTGAGCAGTTACCAATATTATCAGGTAATACATAAAAAAGGGTAATCCTATTCATAGGGTAATCTAATAATAGGGTAACCTTATCAATAGACTTAACTCTGAAAAGGGGTTTTCCGGTCCCTGCTAGCACCCGAAAACCGACCTTCTAGGACGCGGCGTGATCAGTATCTACGTTTAAATTACTTCGTTCGACTTATTTCTTAGTAGATACCTCCAATCCTCTGTAGAAAACGTTTGAACAAAATTTTGCATGGTCCCAGTGTCCTCCCATTTAAAGACTGTCTTATTATTGTAACCCAGTATCGTAAATACTTATTCCCAATTATCGTATTTTGATAGTAACATTTATGTTGATCACAAACGGCCTGTACGATAAAGTAACTTTCAATACGAGAATAAAAACGCAAAAAACGGAAAGCAGGTTTCAAAATCGAATTTAGTTAAAACTTAATTTTGACGTCATATTATGCGACGTTTTAAGTATGTTTGTAATTTGTTAATAAATAATTGTGAAAGCTTTTATTTTATTGAATGGACTATGGAATTTAAGGAAATCCAAAATGCGAGAGCGTTATTTATAAAAACGCACAAGAGTGAGTAGTTAGAGAAAATTGCCAAAATGACGTAAACAATAAAATAGATAAAGTTATACCTATAGTATTTAAAATAATTTTAATCAATACTTAACATTCCATGAACGTAAATCAGACTGACTGATCTCTATACTTCTAGATCTGACCATATTTTGAGATTTATTTTAAGCAACGAATATTTGAGTTAAGTTTATGTAAATATTAAAAAAAATAGAACGATATTAATCAATATTTCAAAATAACGATTTTACTACATATTTAAGAACATGTTTTTATTTATTTATTAAATCTATTCACTATAAGCATAATACGAAAGCATGTATAATTTTGAAGTGTTTTGTTTATGAATACAGAGTATTGTAGAAAACTTTGATCAAGGCTTCTTTATGGAAAAAAAAATCCAGGTTTGGGTTTGTATGATAAATATTTAAACTAATATCATATTAATTACTGATATAGTTTATTTAAACTAATTTGTTAGGCAGTATTTCCTTATATCATTTTGAAACGATCCTGTTTATTTTTTCACATCATAATATTAATAAGTACTTTTTTTTCTAGTAATACTCTGTATTCTATACCACTTACTATGTCCATAGAAATTTGAAATTATTTCGATGCATTTATACACACTAGCTGTTATTTTGAGTTGTGCTTGTTGTATTGTGATCTATTGTAAGTACTTAGCGATGTGATGTAAGAATATTTATACAAATATATTTATTGGAAGCAGCTTTTTGTATTTTTATTTGACGCACCTCCGCATGGCACCTTTTTTTAGCTTGAACACTTTTTAATCAATTGCACTTTTTAATAATTCAAAATTGTCTATTAGGTACTTTTTTTATTTAAATTTACTACTTTACAATATCATTATTACCTAGATTATTTCAAGCATGATAGGCTAAAAAAGAATCTTATTATTAGTGGCTAAATGATATTATGAAAGTATTATAATTCCTAGGCTAAAATGTATTTAAAGCCGAAAAGTAAAGCACAGCTTTTTTACACCATTAAGTAGTCGTGGAAATTTTGACCCCATAAGATGATGAGCCGGCGGTGTCCTCCATAGTACAGACTGCATCAGGTCGTGTTACTCAGAGCATTGCAAAAATAGCACTTTTGTTCATAAGGACGATCCAAAGTCCAAAAAGGGTAACTCCACGTATCGGCTTGTGTACATGTTGGAATTAATTAGCACAAACTGAAGCCAACACAAATATCCTATCCAAACAAAATTGTGGATTGTCGACAGCAATGAAAAAAGGTCCCAAAGTGCATTTAAGGCCGTTCCAGTTCATATCATGTGAGTAGATTTTTTGTAAATGCTAACCTCCCCCAAACATTCGTTGTTACGACATTCTTGGCATATTATCATTCTTGGAAGACCCTTTGCGGCATAGGTCGCAAGAGCAGTTGTCAAAAACATCGGTAGCATTACCTAATTATCACTACTTTCTGGATGCATTATTTTTGATTGCCTTTTTGCTTCATTCATAGATAGTAAAAGCAAATGTCGTGAATGGTAGGTATGGCATCTGGAACTCACATTCTCAAACTTTGATTGCCACTCCTTTCTAGACCCATTATCATTCTAGAACGGTTTGCTGCTTAGGTCGCAAGAGCATGACGCGCCGGCGCTGGGAGTACGGGCAGGGCGAGTTCAAGCTGCGGCGGCTGCTGCAGCTGGAGCGGCGGCGCTTCACGCGCGTGCACTCCGACGACTCCGACGACGAGCCCGCGCCCATGCTGCCGCATCCGCCCGCCACTGCCTGATCCAACCAACAGATATAACAACCACGTATAAGCTACGAGTGACGAACCGATGAAGCACGTGTTTTCCGACGAAACAGACGGTCTAATTTGAAGCGAGCGTTACGACCGAATCGGAGTTCCCCTTCCTTTCGCACGCGGTGTGCGCGCTTTTGTTTGAGTGCGACAGGTATATTCTCATTCTTTACGGGACGGCTTCATTATAAGCCACCAGTAGCGCTATCATGAGTTGACATCGAAAACTGATTAAACTATTGCTCTGTGTCTTTCAAATGCATCACAATGAAAGAGACAAAGCGATAGTTTTTGATAGCGAGGATAGTATTTCAAACTCATGGTAAGGCCACTGATATAACACACCCTCACAAGCCACGAGAGACGAGTGAATTAAGCATGTTTCCCGACCAGCGCGCACTCATGCTGCCGCATTCGCCCGCTACCAACAGATATAACAGACTCCGCACACACAATGAATGACGAGCGGATGAAGCACGTATTTCCCGACGAACGCGCGGTTCACTGCCGCACCCGCCTGATCCAATGTCCGACAGATACACTTCGCTAGGTATAATACCTAGTGATAAAATGTGGTACTAAAATTGCCTGCATGCCGGCCAGTTTTGTTGGCTCACCCCGCCAACCAAACTGTCCGGGAGACGCAAGAGAGAACTTTCAAGTTAACTTGCTTTCGTCGATCAAACGGCAATAACGACTTAACTGACTCGCTACTAACTACTTGTACTTGTTGAAGTGTAAATCGCTCTATAGGTACTCCTCACACTCTGGAATGGCGGCAATTTACGCGCGTATTTTTGGCGATGCCATGGTGCCTGATCCCGCCACTGCCTCATGCAATATTGGTATAGCTTACGGAATCTTCATAATACGGGATTTTACAGAGCTTCGTAAGGTACTACCGCGTGTGAAAATTACGCCAGATGTCAGATGTAGTTATTTTTGACTCGATGAAGTGAAGAAAAATACTAATTAAGCCATTTAGCGGATTTTTCACTGGCGATAGCAGCCAGAAAATATAGGATATTTAATACCGTCTGTATCACCATAAGGCAGAGCCTAGTCATGATGTGGAATGTTAAAGAAAGTTCAGGTTTTCATTCCATGAATAATACAGAAACGTCCTTTTTTACCGCCAAAAAGAGTGCAATCGTTAGCACATCTTTAAATTGAATTTCCTCAACCAATTTTCAACTTTATTCCAGCACATAGAGTTCAAGATCGGTTGAGAATTTTGACATTAGGTATATCCTGAACACGAATCGGTAAGACTGTACTTAACCGGAAATGTAATAACCACACCACTGTCTGTATATATATATGTACTGCCAGAAGTACCTACAGCGACCCATAGGGGTCAGACTACTATTAGACCAGGAGACGCAAAATAATTATACTTACACAGAAGGATGGCCTACATTGCGATTAAAATAAACCACACGCGCTTAACGTGTGACACGATACGATATAATGCAATAACTGTGTTTAACGATCTGTTTAATTTGACGGTCAGCTCGAGTCATACTTCTGTGAATGATTATTATGTGCAGGATCTTGAAAGCTGATTTCTATATTCTCTTTGAAACCGAAACTGCACTGCCGAGTACAACACGCACGTCACCGTAGAGGTACCACTTCCATACCATATCAGCAACTATGCGCCATAATTACTAACCATTGTTCTACCTCTTTCTCTTACTCTGCGTTGAGTGAGACTGATAGTTATTCAATAGCTCAAACCACACATCTTATTTATTAAGAAAATTTTTAATGCAAAGTCAATTTAGAATCACGACTGCTTTGCGTATGAAAAGGCTATGATGATGATCAGTGTAAGTTATATTTAAGTAATTTTAGGTGTCAAATAGGCAACCGAGGTGGCCTAAAAGAGGAACTATATGTATATTACCTATTGACTTGTTACTTTTAGTTTTTGCTTACTGAAAAATGTTTATAAAATAGACCTATTTCGGTATTTTTTTTTTAGATTTTGTAGTGTTTTCGTTTATAAGGAAAGACTTATTTAACCAGAAAACTCTGTGTTCATGACTTTGTTTAAGTACACATAATAATTATACATAACAAAACGAAAGGTCCCCGGACCACCAGTTAAAAACCACTGTTTCATTGGAATCCTGCTGCGGAATCGGATATAGTACTTGCCAAAAACCGCTTCCAATAGCATTATTAATTTATTATCTCGTGACCCACTATACACGGATCCTTTAGTCTTCCATGAGTATTCAGTTCGACAAGTCTCTTTTGGCCGATGACAAAAATAATTATTAATATGCTAGACAGCATCTGGATGAATTTTATTTTTGTCAGCAAGTCTTTGCAATTTATTCTTAAGTAAATAATGCACTTAAAAAAACATCCAAGGGTTCAGGTGGCACTCGAACCCATACCTCGGCTTAGTATGGGGTTCGGTTAGTTTGATTGGTAGAACAGCCACCCGGTATGTTGAAGGTTGTGGGTTCCAGTCCCACCTGAACCCTTTGATGATTTTTTAAGTGCATTATTTCCTTAAGCATGTGCAAGAGTTTTAATTTAGTCACATTGCTTTTAACTTTTTTCTATACAAAAAGTACGACGCATCTTATTTCTCGCCTATTATTGTATTTGTAATACTACTTTCTGTGGTCAGATATCGTAACACAATTGCTTGCGCTACTTAGTACCTATGAAATTAGGTCAATGTATGAGAAGTTGTTTGAAATACTTTTTGTTTATCGGACTAACTATATTGCGAAACCATAACAGTGGCAGATTTAAGTGGCCTAACAAACCCCAAGAGACTCGATAAATAAGTCATCTTATACATTCCATTGTAAATATTATTTAAAGTAGCAAAAAAATATATTTTACCAATGTGATGTTGTTTATATTTGTCAAGTAAATATTTTGTGAATGTAATTGTGTGTTATTCGTACTTTATGTCACGTTAACTTAGTTTAGTTTAGTTATGTAGTATTTTTATCAGGGTGTCTGTAAATTCTTTAAAAATGTATACAGGATGTTGAGTTGGTTTAAACAGACTGCCGAATCATTGACGCAGAGAAAGCAACTTACTTAGTTTAGTAAGTTTAACGCCTATTGAATGATATGAGTCACTAAGTGCAAATGAAGAATATTCTCCTTTTACTTTTCCCAAAACAATGTGTTCATTAAAAGTGCGTATTAGTTTACTGTTCCATATAGATACCGTTTTCTAATGAATTCAAATTTAGTTTGCACAACTTGGATATAAAAGTAATAAACGTGAATATAAAACGAAACAGGAATATATTGTAAAAAGCAGCATAACAAATGTCGCTTCTTTACTTGAATAACGTGGCAAGTCGAAATCAATTTTATTTGGATTTGTCACATTATTCAAGTAAAGAGGCGATGTACATAATCGTATATCTTATCTGTCTACATAGCTTTTCTTCTTGCTACGATTATGTGGTTCCGAGCTGATATCTTCGGGTCGAACACAGGACTGATCTCGCATGTCAGACCTGAAAAGAATAGTCTAATATAAGAAACAACTTGGAAGAAAGTTCACATAAAGAAAAGCATATATATATTAACATATACTTTGCACGGTTTTTAGAAAACCACCTCATACACCATTTGTGATTATTGTAATAAAACCTTTTTAAAATACAATAGCACTAGTCAAAACATATTCGTCGTATACCGAAATAGAAATTAAAAAAATAAGTGCCAAAATATAACACTACGATTAAGTAAGTATTGTGGTTAAAAATGTTTGTCTTGCTGTATGTAAAATATGTATAGTACCTGAATGAATGATTATACATAAATGTATTTATTTTTCTTCTATATTAAAAGATATTGAAGACGGAAAATTAATTTTATTTCTCAACATTGATAGGGATAGATGCATAATATTAAGAGTAATTGGTATACAAATCTCTAATGAGGGTCTTTGCAAATGCAAAATCCGATAGATGGCGTTACGTTGACGTGAGGACCAACTTTAACGACATTGGTTGTTTCATAACATAACTTCATAATTTTGACATGATACGTCAAAATGTAACCAATCCACTCGTTGTGGGACCTGATGTCAACGTAACGCCATCTATCGGATTTTGCATTTCCAAAAACCCTCATTCATTTTACCCTTAGGATGCAGTTCTCGTGCACTCGACATAGAAGTCGAATACGAGATTTGTATGGATGAATGTTTGTAATCTCTAAATTCGACCTTAATGTCGAAAGCACGAGAATTAAAGACGGAAAAAGGGGGGACGCTAGAATCGAAGTCTCACCTTGCTCGAGCACATACAGCACCCTGTCTAGCAGCACGACCGTCTCGACGAGCGGCGCCAGCGCCAGCCGCAGCGTGTACACCGTGAGCACGCGCCGCCAGCTCGCCAGCTCGCTGCGCGCGCGCACCCACACGGCCTCGCGACCCGGCAGCGGCAGCGAGAGCCGCTCGAAGGCTAGCGCGCAGTATCTGGAAGGTGGCAACACTGCAATCACGTATCGATGGTAAACGCAGTTAAGTAATACATAGTAGTATGTAGTGGTGAAGAATAATCATCATATTAGCTAGACGTCCACAGCTAAACATAGGCCTCTTTATAAGTTCTCCACACAGATGGATCGATGGATGGATGTGCCGGGCGTACTATTTAATTATACTGAGGTTCAACTTCAACGTCATTGATTGCTAGGAAATTTTGACAACCTTAACCAAATCGTCGGTCCATCTTGTCCTGCCACGACCGCGACTCCCTGCACGCAGCCTCCACTCGAGGTCTGTTCCACCTCAGTGGAGAGCGATATCCAATCATTAATTTTTTTTATTTAAGGGATACACATATTGCTACATTTATAAACAAATTTAACATCTGTATCTGTTACTCATGTTTTACAAATATAATCAATCTGTATTTTGTATTTCTTATTACCTTCATTTATTACAAATATAAGGAAGAAAAAGTTGATGTAACAATGTTCCTTACTTTTCAAATGTCATTGTATCTGAGTGTTTGATGCTCCTCACTGGGGCATGCTTCAGTGCAGGATTGATTTCCACCAAAATTCTTTCCAAAGCGGCTCTATAAGCATGCACCTATGAAAAAAAATGATTTATGGAATCAACTTGCCTCAGTATTATTATTAAGACGTGAACAGAATTATTATTAACTCGATGTTAATTTTTAAGCGGTCCGTTTGTGACCATGACTGGTGTAAAGCAGCCAAAACGACAAGCAGTATATATATAATTATGTGACTAAAAATTAACGTAGCGTTAATTTCCGTCTTTAATCATTTACAATTTAGTTGTTACGCAAAGTGAAGATATATATTTTCTGCAATACTGAGCCTTATAATATATTATGTAAATAATTCAATTATTTTTATTATTTATTTGACATTTACATGATTTACCTTCAAATCTTCATAATTCCCTTGCCTTAACCGCTCACGGTAGACCTCAATAGCATGACAGGATATTTCTCTACTAGGGTAAGATAAGCCACTATTCAGACTTTTGACATATTTGCTCATAGGATATCCCTCGGGGGTCAACTTCATATAACAGCATCCTACTAGGCAAAGAAACCTAACATTTTTGCAGTTAACAAAGTGTTTCAGCAGCAACGGCCCCAGATCCCCACAAGGGTGGAGGCCAACTAAACCATAGACATTCACAGAGCCAGGCAGGTCCATTTCCAGAAGCTGTCTATGTGAAGATAAAGTCATATTGTAATGAGTTGGTCTCCTCAAACTGCTCATTTTCTTCTCTGTTAAGTATTTCTTTGCAGTGTATTCTAATTCAAGATCAAGTTTTCTGAAAAAAAAGGACACCATTATAATAACTTCATGTATACTCTTCTATTCAAATTTGGTGAATAAGCCTAATTTAATCATAATAGTGAAGACTTGATTTCTACGATAGAGGCCTTTGCCCAGCAGTGGGACAGTATAATAGGCTGATACTTTTACTTTATACTCTTTTATTTAAAGGACTACATGACTCATAATTTTTGCTTTAATCTAATAAGTTATTTGCCAGAACACAATATAAAATTGCAATTAATATTATACATACCAGCAATGGTACAAACCTAGCCTCTTCCGTCAGTTGAGACTGGCACTCAATTCCACCAGCATAAAGGTCATATTTGTACGCCAATACCCTCACCAAGTGCCCCAGTCCAGAGCCAAAGTCCAGCACAGCACTACATTTAGTTTCAACTGCAGTAGCCTGAACAACATCAGCCATGAGGCTAATTTCATGGCGCTTTTTCAACTTCACATGCTTCAGAAATAGATTTTTAAGCCTCGGATGACCACCACAAGAATCACTTGGCATTTCATTCACATCTATATTACTTCGCTTATGCTTACACTGTCTAGGAATACTTAAAATATGAGCAGTTTTCATAAGAGCCAAAAACGATAAGGGCAAAACCTTGTTGGACAGTCTACCACTCAAGATTTCCCCTAATATCTGAGGATCCATGTCGTAAAAAGCTTCACGCCATGCTAAGGGCAGTTTTTCCCAGTGTTGATCTACAAAAAAGTCCTGAAAAATGGGAATGGTTCAAGCTTAGGCCAACTTGAATATCTTGTGTGTAAACTGGGTCTTAACAAATATTACGCCTTAGAAAGTTTGTTAGACTATTAGGAAGAAATTATAGAATTCTAAATTAGAGCCCAAACAAGAGAAATAACAAAAACAAGTTAATAACAATGGTAAACATATGGTCAAGTTACTAACCAAAACATATAAATCTAGAAGCCAATCGTAGCTGCGTATCACCTTCAGCGACATTTCTAAAGTGCTTTTTATTGTTTCTGTTTGTGTTAACATTTTGATAAGTTCCGTTCCATTGAATTTTCACTCATAAATAATATTTTTATAATGAAAGTCACAACTCATGACAAAAAAACACAAATCATGAACAAATGTCACTCTCTCTATTCGAACGCCAAGTTAAATGTCAATGTCGTCAATATTATCACGTCACATCGCACGCATATCTGTTTGATGAATTATTCAGCTATTTCATTTCTATCAATTTTGACGGCCTCGATGGCGCGCAGTGGCTAAGGCGTTCACCCGAAGCGCGAAAGGTCTCGGGTTCGATTCCCGGTCAAGTCAATGTAGGAAACTACATTTTCTGAGTTTTCTGGTTTGTCGCCCTTAGTCATGGTCTGTACATACCATGAGTACCCTGTGGTTTGCCCTAGTTTGAGAACAGGTTGATTGGTGTGATTGTATGGCGCATTTATTTATTTCTATAAATTAAAAAATACCTAACAAAAATCTTCCTCTCCACATTATTTTGAACATCTTGTACATTGATCTCACTCCGTACCTACCTACTATACAGGGTGTATCTGTAAACATTTACATCCCTTTAATCACGTGTTCTACCAACCATTCTGAACAACATTTGTTCTATGACTTTTGAAAATTCGCATAAAAAATTTTCACCTTTCCATACAAAGTCGGTCACGTGACTTGATCATTTTGTATGGGGAGTAGAAAAAATTTTGGATGAATTTCGAAAAGTTGTTGAACAAATATTGTTCAGAATGGTTGATAGAACACGTGGTTGAAGGGATGTAAATGTTCACAGAGATAGGTACACCCTGTATATGTAAGTAGCACTTGTGTTACAGATATCAGACAACAGAGGGAACCCAAATAATACTTAACTAAGTATATGTATATCACTCTTGGGTGGGTAGTGTCTTGACACTGAACAAACACAAGTGTTCACCACACGAATGTTTTTCCACGGTGGGGATCGAACCCACGACCTTGGCGTATGAGGCAGGGTCACTACCAAATGTGCCATCCGACCTGTCAACATTCTAACGCGGATCGCCGTAAATAATCTTCAAGCACATCCAGACTCCAGCCAATTTAGGATATTTCGTTTTCTATATTGGCCAGATTGGGAATCGAACCCGGACCTACCGCGCTTGGCCGCAACGCCTAAGCTATTATTCCATCGAGGGTATATTGGTATATTTACTATAATATTTGGTCATAACAAAGGACTTTTGAGGAACTAGCAGAGTTCCCATGTTTTAAAATATCCGATAGGGCTACCATACTCCATGATGTAAGCGGTAGTGGCGCCATTAATTAATTTCATGACTGTCTTGAAGCTATTACTTAGGTTACCTACAAAAAAAATGTGCATGTGTTGTTTCCAAATACATAAATATGGAAGGTCTGTTTTCTAATATAAATAATGAAAATATTTTGTAAATAGCAGCAATTTTATTAAACGTAATAATAGGCTTATTTTTCAAAATAGTTTTTCTCTATGTAGAGGTACACTCGACCGGAAATGTTTAAGACCATTGGCTTAGAATTGGCTGTGTAGACGCAAATTAAGTTTCTGACTAAGTTTACATAGATACTCTCAAGCGCAAAGATGTTTTAGTAATCTATTAAGCCTGATATCATGGTCTAGGCGGCCGTTGCATTACTCGTCTTTAAACTATCTCATCCATGGAGTTAATAGGAAAAAATAATATACCTAAATGTTAAAATAAGTAGAATGACGTGCAGTGCAGCGGCCGCTTTGAATGAAAAAATTGAGACGCGAAAAATAATAACATATCGTCGGTTATGTGCCAATACCCAATATTCTAATAAAAATCATCACCCTTTTAAAAAAGATTACCCTACCTAGAATGAGAAAATTCGTACATGATGAATGTCCATATTTTAACAAACTCAAATTAAATAAATGTACTTATAAATTGACATAATATCTAAACAGCAATAGCGAATACAAATAAAATAATCCTTACGAGTAGGTACACAACATTTCCTATCATAATGTCATAAGAACCATAAAAAAGTAGGTAGGTAAACATAATGAAGATTCATAATATTAAACGTAATATCAACACAAATAAAATAAATACATTAGTCTTACATTTTGTTTCTTAAACATTAAACAATGTGATGTCTTTCGATATTGGACGGCTATTACAAACAAACATAACACCTCAGGTACAAAACAGTATAAATAAACAATCAACATTTTGTGGGTTTTATCCCATATACAGGATATAACGGTAAACATCGTCCACACATTATCCTACTCGACGTTTAGAACAACTTTGTCTAAATTTTCCCAAAAAATCGCAATCCTTGTAAGATCACGTACAGTCAACTCCAAAAATATGTATACACTTTAGGACCTTGTCACAATGCATAATGTATAACTAAGTAGAAGTCGTTCTTATACATAATATGTATTGTGACAAGGTCCTAACATGTATACTCGTACATATTTTTGGAGTTGACTGTACCTAATGCAACTATCGTAGCTTCTGTTGGTTGCTCTCGATCAGTGAACGCGGGTAGGAAACGCTCCTCCTTTTCGAAAAATCCATATGAGTTGTTTCAAATAACGCGTAGATTTTTTTTTATGTTCCTATTCGACTTGTTCCTTAATTTCTGTCTGTACCTCCGAATTAAATACATTGAGCAAAATAATAATAAAATTAGGCTTATGATTTGTAAATTACTAAAATAAATGTCATTATTATATAGAGCCTTATATCAATACCACTGAGATTCAATTCCATACACTACAAAAAGTGTGTAGGTAGTTTTTATCGGCCAACGAATTGCTCACAACCCAAAAATAGAATGTACTTTAAATGTTACATTGTACAAAATATACTTACTTAATCTAACTATAGATAACTTGTTGTGATATAAACCATATTGCACTAAACGCCGATAAATTAAATAAGGCATCCTTAACTCGTTACAACTAGTTGACGATAGGTACATAAAGATGGCGCTATACAAGATAGAAAAGTATTCTTCTGGGATTGATACAGTCGCACGAAATATATACTTGCTTTTATTAATGCAAGTTTCGTATTTATCAGCAGCCTATTGAGTACCTGGGCAAGAGCAAGAACATAAGCATTTAATAAATTATTTGTCACAATTATTTTTATTCAAACAGATGGCGAGGCAGTTAAATTGTCGAACTCTAGTTTTACGGAGGCTTAGTCTTACCCGTTCATGGGCGTTACATACTCAATGTTTACAATGTGGTTTGCGCTCTTTATGATCAATCAATCAAATAGTAATTATATTATTGCCCTTAGATTAAATCAAATAGAGACCTCATTTTCCACCTTTACCTCTTTTTGATTTAATCTAAGATATTGCCTCAGTTACATGTACGTAAGTTTACACTGTTTTGTATGTAATCATAAAATCATACAAGAATATTACGTATTTTTTGTTACTATACTCAAGCCTAAATTAAAATACCTAATATGTCATGTAATATTGCTTTTCAAATTCAATCAAATTGACGAAAAATGTGGCTAACTCATTTAAAGATTTATCAATTTGAGAGACCTTTCGGCCTCACGCTATAAATTTTAAGACAAAATCGCTTAAAGAAACATGAGATTCTTTGGTAGATGCTCAGATCTATGGCACGAGAATCATTTGTATTACGCTTAAAACTACTATCTAAGCAAAACTGGTCGCGATTACTAGGAAAGCTTGGTAATGCTTCAGTGCAAAAATGCGGATATAGAGTAAAATCTTCCGCCATATCAATGTAGTAATAACTACTGGCAGTTTCGATAATTTTTTTCTCGAGGGAGCAGGGAGATGCTACATAAAATCTGTATTTTTTCTTATATTTATGAAGCATCATCTCTGCATCTGTCAGTACTTCATCTATTTTCATGAATAGTTCATCCATAGGCAATGAGCCAAATTTGTAGAGAAAAGTGGTTGGCGCTAATCTATATTTGTGGCCGGTAGTTTTATCCTTCCAGACTTTTGTGGTACTTTCCAATTGGAGTAAAAATGTAGGTATGCTGTAACTGTGTGTCGTGATCACGTGGGTGTGGACACCGTAAGTGCGCTTAATTTCGCGATGTAGGTTGTCGACGAACGGATATATACCACCCTGATGGATAAACCCAAAGAAAACAGTTAAGATAATGTTCAAAATATACCAACTGCAGCATAGCATGTTTTTCAGTTTTCTTCTATGTGGTCCATCACTCTCGTTGATGTATAGGTGGTTCCCGAAGAGGTACACCAATGGCAGGAGAACTGGGATAATGAAGCGTGCTTCTTGGTGAGGAAATATTGATAGTAGAGCCACTGGTGTTATTAATGAGAACAGCATAAGACCAGTGATACTTTGTATCCTTGGCAGTTTGCTGTACTGTCCACGGACGAATCTGAAAAACAAAATTAAATAAAAGATGACTGAAAGACTGAAAGAAACTACATGAGTTATAAAGTCTAAGGGCTTATTATTTTTACTTACAATGCCAATATATATTAACTTCATTGATTTAGTGGTATGTAAGAGGTACAAAAATATATAAAAGGCCCTCACCTGTATGCATGTCCAGATAAAGTAAAGATAGCTAATATCCCTAATACATTGAACAGTAGTGGTATATTTACTGCCAGGTGTAGCCACCTTGGATGGAGGCCATGCTGTGTTAGATTTCTCATATCAGAATTATACTTCAAAAAGTTCCATGGTGTTACAACCCAATTATCCCAAGTTAATTTTAGTGACTCTATGTCTGCCATTGTGAGGTATCCATAATAACATGAATCAACTATTATTAGAATCAAAAGAGTGGGTACACAACATATTACTAGCATGAAAATCCTATAATGGAAGTCTTTAAACCCAATCACTTTAGAACCAAGTCCTCTATGAAGCCAAAAAAAGACAGGTGGAAATGCAAACCCTACAAAGGTTGGGACGGTTAAATATCCCAACCATCACTAAGGTAGACAAAAATATAACATGGTTCAGAGAGTGCTCTGGTAGATGTGTAGATAATTTAAACAATTTGACTTTCTCGACAGCAGTTTTTGCTTGCTTATATTTTTCTCTGAGAAATTCATCATGGTATATTACTTTGTCAGACTTGTACATGCATTCGGCAACTAAGAGTAATAAGACTGAGAAGAATATCATTTCAAATGAGTTGGAGAAACTTCTGCAGCAATACACAAAGATAACATAAGAACTAGCAAATATTTTCAGTCTGTTTCTAAAGTTTTGTCCATACAAAACACATATTCTGTACAGGCAATAATCATTTATCAGTGAAAGAAGACAAATAAAGAGACGAGGTATGACTAGCAAATAGTATGGTGTTCTCAGATCTACATTTAGGTAAGCTTTGGTGTAAGGGTTGATTAAACGTATGAAGTGTAATGGAGGGCCCAGTATCATTTTGGGTATGAAAATGTTTCGGATTGGGAATTTAGGGTTAAATTCCCATGTTCTAGCCACTTCAACCATGAAGACATCTCCTGAAAACAGAAAAAAAAATCAAGTAAATAAAGATCTTATAGGATAATATGCTACCTTGAATATTTGTCTTTTGAGTTATTTCAAATATTATGAGTTTAGTTAATTGTTGTGGGTTTCTCATAAAATAACTAGTAACCTCGACGGACCTAGAAACATTCAATAAACGACAAGGTCCACAATAAACCCAGTTAACAATTTAATTAGATAACTAGCCCGCAGCTATTTTTAAACACAATTTTATTCAATGTGAGACTTGATTCTGCATTATAAACTATAGAATATTTTTGCGTCCAGCGTTGGGTAAAAGCAGAATAATATACTTACCGGCAATAACTTCGACGTTTTGAAAGAATTCATCAGGGTGTATGTATCCAAGCTGCGGCAACAATGTTAGCGCAAACCGAAGCACGACCAACAACCAGTATGACAGCGGTAGTTTGACTGGATTTCTAAATGAAATCGCTTTCAAAATCTCTGCTTTCAAAAACATTTTATCTACGCGCCCTGTAACACTACAGTCACAAAATATCGGCGCGATATTATTGGATATTTAACGTGATAAAATTGATAACAACGTCCACTCCTCCTCCCTCACCCATTTTTTGTTGACAAATTATCTGACATTTTTGTATTGAATTTTTGACAGTGACATTAGTGTGTTTCTTTACACCCCAATATTTTTCTTCATTTTGCTTTCTTAGTTCTGAAGCCCACTTTTCTTGTAGGCAGCAGATTATGCGAAAAGTTAAGTTTTACCAAAAAATCGCAAGAATAAAAAGGAACATGGCCAGTACAGTCGGCAACGAAAATCTAAGTACCTATTTAAAAATGATTATTTTACGTCTATCATCATAATTTTATTACTTAGGTATACGATACTATACTTAGATATATTTTAATGATACTTATCTATAAGTGTTTAAAAAACAAAACCACACTTTTAGGTACAGTAAGTTTTTTTTCAAAAAACCACTGCTCATTAGTTGTCGTGTCTAGGAGACTTGAAATATTTCTTCTCTGGATGGTCAAACTCATTCGTTGGTATTTTTGGCCCAGAAATAAGTATTACTCTCTGGGCACCTGTGACTGAGACGAAAGTTTACAATACAGGTGGAGGGCATCCTCTATTTAAGTAGATAAAGTAATGTAATATATGGAATAAAAGTCTGATTAAATAAAGCTATAAATAATGGTTTCAAATGTTTAGCCCGGCCTCATGCGCAACAACACATCAATTTCAAACAGATGTAACTTTGTATTACATACTACACAGTCGTTTTTAGGGATTGATTGGCAGTAGGTAATGGAAATAATAACAAAATATAGTATGATATGGTTTTAATTTTCATAATTGCATTACAATTTTAATATTTTTAGTTCACCAGGTTAAACTGTGAGCATTTTTGACACACTGTTAAGGTTCCATTTCCCAGTAGAAATTAATTAAAAGAAATGCAGTTAAATGGCAACATCAAGAATACATTTCACGACTTTATTGACAGAGTATAAATAGGTTTTTCTTATGTTTCTACTTTTTTCATACACAATGTATTTATTTTATATACAACACATATTGGGAAATGGAAAAACACTAAAAAACTACAATACTGTTAGTACACTGTATCTAAATAATTGGATAATTAAAATAAAAATGCTGCCTTTAAAGTAAGTAGGTACCTACTACATAATATAACAGCGACTACAAGGAAATTCCATGAAAAGAAAAAACAAAAATTTACCATAGTAAATAATGAGACGTAATTTTCGATAGTTTGGCTTAAATAGAGTTTGTTTGATGGGGTCACCAAACTAACCGATATCAACCATTTGATTTATTACCCCCAAACATTCAAACGCTTTTTAACTTTGAGAGTTGTCAAAGATCATAATATCTATCTCTAAGTCGACTTTATAACAGAGACAGCATGTTAGTCGCTCTATAAAATTAAATTACGTTTGAGTATGCGGGCGTTAGCATGTTGAAATTTTCACATAAAATGTACACATCTAGATGAATCGTCGATCACCACACATGTGTAAATATCATGTAGATTTGTACATTTTCGATATTCAAAAGTAATCCGCTATTAAAAATATTGTATATAAAAATATTCAATAAATAAGAACACAAGTATAAGAAAATATTTACATAAAATATATACACTTTTCCTGATTGCTCCGGTGGATTCATATCCAGTAGTTTATCTACATGGAATTTGGCTACTGGCGGTTTATCGTGACGTCATGACACAGCCCTTCTCAGGAGGGGGAAGGGGTAGGGGGAGAGTCCAGGTTTCGGATGTAGCATTCATACGGATTGGTCTTGATCATTATTTCGGTGGTATAAAAATATAATATAATTTTATTTATTTATAGGCAAATGCAAGTAATCTCGACGTATAGTTTACTAATTAATATTTTAAAGACATAATCATCATAACGTCATTTCGCATTTATAAATTCGTTAAAAATAAGTCAATCAGTTGAGGTCTTCAATAGTGTTTGGTTAGTACATAATAATCACGTATCCTTTGTAATTTATACAAGGCAGGTAAGTAAAATTAATATTCAAATTAATAATTAACAATATTAATATTCATGTCATCTTATTTTTTGGATAAAACTAAGGAGGAATGTTCTATAATCCGTATTATTTATTAATATTTATACAACAATATGAACTTTATTGCAATAAATGTGATGTATAATATCCTCATTACAAAACGCGATCTAAAGAAAATTCTGGAACTCAACTCGTTCCAGCTCATTTTAACATTACGTGTTAGAACAAGATGGCATGAGCTTTAGTACGGTAATAATAACTAAAGGTCACGTTTTATAATAAGGGGATAAAGGTGTTAACTAAGTGTTTTGAATGCTAAAATAATTTTGATTCTGACTGTACATACCTAAGTCATATCTTAGCACCACACCAAATTTTATATGCCAAACATTCGTTGTACTATATGTTGAGGCGTATAACGCCACGTAATCAACATTATCAATATTATTCAATTTAAAGACGCTATGAAAATAACTACGTTAGATGTAAAAATATTCATTTACTAATCTAATGATTTGTTTTTTTAAGGGAAGATCTAATTACATTTTTAAATACGTAATTCCGCCAAACAATCTTATTATTATTAAACACCAAATCGGTCTTTAATTGGTTGTATTTAGGTTTGTTTTCCTGTAGCAGAATATGTATTAATAACGTCAATATGTATTATACAGATCTAATCGTAATAATTAAATAATACAGGGTGTTTTTATACGCATTCGACTTTATAATCACATATGTTTGTACTCAGAATTTGAGCAATTTGGTTATAAGAAACACCCCGTATTTTTTTGTATTCCGTTCCTCGTCTTAGTGCAAAGATTTTATTGTCTGATAATATTGAGCTACTACTGCAACTACTCACTAAATGTGTGTTCATGCGAGCCCATAAGTGTTAGATGGTTCTACAACTAATTGGGTGAGTTGCATGGTTAATCACCGCAAGCTAAAATATTTTCCCTAGCATGCAGAGCTTAGCATAGACAATATACGTAACCAACATTTCAGAAATGTTAATTTATTTATCTAATCAAAAGGGTAACTGTTTTAGTATTGTAAATATACATAGGTATAGGTATTAATTTATTCTAAGAATAGTAAGCACCGTGAAGGCGGTGATACCAAGTCATAAAATATCATCAATTCGTAGCGATTCCAATGAGGGTTTTTGCAAATGCAAAATCCGATAGATGGCGTTACGTTGACGTCAGGTCCAACAACGAGTGGATTGGTTACATTTTGACGTTTCATGTCAAAATTACTCATAAGAAGTTAAGTTGGACCTGACGTCAACGTAACGCCATCTATAGGATTTTGCATTTGCAAAAACCCTCATTAGCCTGAAACATATTTTGGGTTATGTATTATTGGTATAAGGTTTGGGGGCGTAAATATATGCCAAAGATATTTCAAGGTTTCCAAAAACTACACCATCAAAAGAAATACTCGAGTAATTTTCATGTAACGGAATTACCTTCTGTTTTATACGGCTCGAAGGACCAATTTTTTAACACATGGGGGATCTGTGGTCACTTTTATCATAGACTTCTGACTCAGTCGGACACTCCACTTCTGTTACGTATGTTTCTAACGTCAATGCATATGTAGGGTATTCTCCTTGTAGCACCAGGGCATAGTCCTCTTGGAACTTGCACCGGTGGGCGTTGTTCTTCGCGTCGTATAGCAGGGGGTGGTCGACGTAGGCGTCGCACTCGTTGCACCACACGGACAGGTCCAGCAGGGACAGCACTAGCGGGTGCGAGTGAGCGCGGTGGTGCGCCTGCATGTGCCCGTTGATGCTGCGCCCGCATGCAGTCTGCGGGAAAACGAAAAAAAAGTAAATTAAAGTATCAGTCTATACTGGGTGGTAGATATGTGGACAATTACATCCCTTTAGCCACGTGTTCTATCCCCCGCCAAGTCAAGCGAAAAAGCGGCACGGCCTACCATATTCTCTAAGTAGTCAACTTTTCTCTACAATGTGCTGTATGGCTTTTAAAAAATTTGCAAGCAAATTTTCAAATTTTCATACAAAGTCTTATATATGACTTGTTAATTTTATCTGGGGATTGGACCATACCATACTCTATGACGTTAGCGGCAGTGGCACCATCAATTAATTTCATGACTTTTTTAATGCATTATACAAATTATACTCCAAACTGGAATTCAAGACCAAAAAATCTACGACAGATACGTCACTGTCAAATCTGTTAAAGTCACTTATGTCATTTTCAAGAGACGTTTTAGGTTTCGCCAACCTTTTTGGCATTATTTTTCTTATTATGCAGACTAAACTGTCAAGTTTCCATACATTGTTAAAATATTGTGGGTAGATACCAAATGTTATTAACACCTGAAGTGTTACAAGCGCAATAACATCTTTGAAAACTAAAATTACGGATAGTTAAGTTTTTATTACAGTGTCTTGTATTTATGTGAAAAAAGGTAAATACAATATTTTTTTTAAACTTTAGAATCAAAATTACCAATAAATAAATTACATCAGCGAGTGTTTTTAGAAAAAAGGGGTATACTATGGTACGATCATTTTATTGCAGTAGCAACATTATAGTAGCTTTTTTGGTCTTGAATTCCAGTTTTGGGTATAGTTTACAAATTAATAGGTAAAAAAAGATAAAAAATAACTCACAATAAAACAATGCAGACACACCCAGTTCTCCACCGTCTCGTCACACTCCACACACTTAACCCCCTGCTCGAACCTCACGTCGCTCGGGAGCGCGTACAGCGACTCCAAGTGCGGGCACCACGCCATCGGGATCACGGCGAACATCTCCCCGTCCGCTATGGCTTGCATGTTCTCCGCCAAATAATCCACGAGGGTCCCCCTCTGCTCGGGCTTACTCGAACTTTCCCCACATTTACTCGCACTTTCTTGAAGTCTACTCGAGCCTCCTTGTAAGCTACCCTCACATTTGGATCCTTGGCTTACACTTTTCTCTTTCTCTTTCACGCCTTTAGAACACTCGGCTTTCTCGTCCTCATCGTCAGTCCCGCAGTGAATCCCATCGTCGCACTTCGGCCTGTCTAAACTCAAATTCGCCATATTACTTTCTAGGGACCCATCTAGTTGACTCGCACTTTTCGAGTTGACTGACTTCGTCGACTCGTCTAGGGAGCTAGTCAGGGATAGCTCCGCTAATTTCTCTGACTCGCACGTCGTGTTTGGCTCGTCGGGGATCGTCAACCCTCGTGAGGGCAAGGGTTCGGGCAGAACGTTCTCTATGGGTAACGCGAGTTGAAACTTGAGGCTCTTCCAGTACTGCTTGTGGGTCGTGATGACGTTGTTGATGGATTCCACCGCGGACCAGTGGCATGGCCTAGGAATAAATATGATGAAATTAGATAACTATAAACACAGTCTAATTATTTCATGAAAGTTTGACTAAAATAGGGCTACACAATCTCACGGTATTGCCGGTCGGAGAAAAGCAAGTCGATCATGCGTACAGCATCATGACTCACCTGGGATCATGGGGGGGTGTATAAGATTCTGCTACGTTTCTGCCGAAACTACTTGGGGGGGATATCTAAGTTCTCAACTAATAACCATGTCAAAAAACTGTTTTTATAATGATATATTATTCATATACATTTTTTTACACAAAAAACATAAATATTACTTAAACCAACGCAAGTGTTTGTTGGAGAAAGGGCGACCTTATTGCTGTGTAAAGGGATCTTTTTTTTTATGTGATAGGTAGCAGACCACGTTTTAGCCGCCATCTAGGCAAATTAAGCCAGCGGAGTAAAAGCCTGTGTATCATTCGTACAACCGTCCTTTATCACTTACTCTGCCCACCATGACCCAACGTATACTCCTAGGATCATGGAGGGTAGGATATGAGGGTGAGTAAGATTCTGACCACGTTTCTGCAGCCTTCACCGCAGAGACAAGCATTGCTCATGTGTTACCTACAGCGTCGGATCACAGTGTGAACTCACCTGGGGTCATAGTGGAACAGTATGGGGTCGCCGAGCAAAGCCTTAGTACACATGGTCATGGCGTAGGAGATGCTGGTGACGTTGTACCCGCCCTCCAGGCACAGGATGCATCTGCCGCCCGCCACCGAGCGCAGCATGTGCGTCATGCGCCCGTAGCATTCGGGGGACACTTTGCAACCTGGAACGAAACAACAATTTCGGATATTTCCTCAACTGCTGGGAGAGCCACGCTTCGGCATGAATGGGCCGGCTCGACCGGAGTGATACCACTGCCTCACAGAAAACCGGCGTGAAGCAGCCCCTGTGCTGTGTTTCGCCGAGTGAGTGAGGGTACCGGAGGCCCACCCGGGGAGGGAAAGGGATAAAAGGTTGGCAGCGCACTTGTAACTCCACTGGTGTTGCAGGTGTCCATGAGCGGCGGCAATTGCTTACCATCAGGTGATCCGCCTGCTCGTCTGCTACCTATCACATAAAAAAAAATGATTTTGTCGGTTTGGTTTCCCTGTCTAAGGGCTGTCAAGGTCAGACAAAAATCGATATGAATTTTTTTTTTACTTATTTTCACAAGTTTCGTGGGCGATACACTATGTATTTTAGGTTTGATATTTGTGTTTCCTCTGTTGTTTGATTTCTGTAACAAGTTTTTAAACTACGTGTAACAGACTTAGGTCAATGTGTGAGATGTGTGAATTTAATTTATAGTACCGGATCTAAACACGACGATAATTAACATGTACATTTTAGATACATAACGGACTCTACATTATATAAATTATTTGTATAATAATGCAATGTGAAGTGTAAAATCATATACAGGGTGTATCTGTGAACATTTACATCCCTTTTAACCACGTGCTCTCTCAACCATTCTGAACAACATTTGTTCAACAACTTTGCAAAATCTTCTAAAAATTTTCGACTCTCCCCATATAAAATGACCAAGTCACGTGACCGACTTTGTATGGAAAGATGAAATTTTTTATGCGAATTTTCAAAAGTCATAGAACAAATGTTGTTCAGAATGGTTGGTAGATCATGTGGTTAAAGGGATGTAAATGTTCACAGATACACCCTGTAAATCATATAAGTAAGAATTAGTTAACTTGTATTACGTCGTTGTAGGTGAGGTTACCTCCGAGCGGGTCCCCGACGCAGGCGTCGAAGCCGGCGGACACCAGCAGCAGCTGCGGGCCGTACTCGGCGGCCACGGGCAGCGCCACCTGCGTCAGCGCCGCCAGGTACTCCGCGTCGCCCATGCCGTGCTGCACGCGCCGAACACATCATAGACAACATTAACACGTGACGATTTTAAGTGCACTTAATTATTAACTTAACGTCGTAAGCCTCATACGAGGCAAAAACAATTGATTTTCTATCGTGTCTGCTGTCTGGGCCTTACGAGACGTTAAGAATAAATGTACAGATTTTTTTATTCTATACTAGCGGCCGCCCGCGACTTCGTTCGCGTGGAGTTAATTATTGACACTTACCGTCATATTTTGGACAATCCACACAATATATTTTTATAAATTGTAGCCTATGTGTTATTCTGATGTATAAGCTATATTGTGGTAAAGTTTCATTCAAATCCATTGAGTAGTTTTTACGTGAAAGAGTAACAAACATCCATACATCCAAACACACTTTCGCCTTTATAATAGTAGTAGGATCATCAGCAACCCACCCTCGTCCATTGCTGGACATAGGTCTCCCCTAATGCACGCCACCGCTCCCGATTTTCGGCCACTCTCATCCAAATCCTGATGGGATGGGATGGGAGAATGGTGGGCTAGTCCAGCCGTGAGTGTCCACGTCTATTCACTGTATAAGTGTATGATTTTTAAAGAAACATTTTTAAAAAGTTTCAATACAAGAAAATTATAGAGCAATAAACTTTTGATATACCTAAAAGGTACAGGTTGCGGGAATTCCTTGGATGCGAGCGGCACAGGACCTGAGGCCTTCGTTCAGCAGTGGACGTCTAATGACTGAAATTATGAGGACGAACGAGGCCGCACCTGTTTTTTTTAAACCTAAGCTATGTGCGCATTCTATCACTAACTTGACGGGTGAGGGATAATCTGCCGAAGATACCTACACCTTTTAAAATTTACTGTTGGTAATATCGGATTTTACCCTCGCAATAATTCCCATTGAGTGATATTTAGTTATTTACCTTATTCCATGGAATATTGATGTTGAACCCCTCCCCGCGGCCCTCCCCCACCGCCGTGTAGTCCGCGTCCTTCGAGTGCGGGAAGAACGAGCCGTTGTCGTACCGGTGGATCGACATGTATAGGATCTACGGGGTGAAACAATAAAATATAGTAAGTTTTAAAAAAATAGTCATACCAATATTTATAAGAGGCTATCGAGTGTGAAAATCCTCTAGATGGCGTATTGTACCACTGAGGTCTACACGGGAATGGGGTATGGGAACTAATTTTTAGGTATCTTTTTTATATTTTATTTCAATACCTTTTACTATTTCAAGTAATCAATTTGAATATTTTTGTAATCAAGACAGTAGTTATGTTTTAATAAATTTTTAAACATTTTAAATTCAAGCGTATTTGTGACGTCACAAGTGCGCTACACCATATTAATAGTGTTACCACGTGCTTTTTCCCCCAAATCGTGGCAAATAAATTATATGTAAAATGTTACTTGTGGGCAAAATCCCTTTTAATCGGGGGAATTTTACATCACTGTCTGACAACATTCCGGCAAAACAAAAAACAGAGAGGTATCTCTAATCAATTTTATATCACCTTTCTAATAAATGTCAACTGGTTGGTAAGGTTTTATTGTATTACAACTAGCGCCAACTGTTGGTTCTTCCGATAGACTAAGTGTCAATCACAGTAGATGTCGCCTAATGTAGCATTTATTTTATCTTGTTAGTGTAGTATGACTGAAAATTCTGCTGACCTTGGGTCAAATGAAGGTCAAACGCGATTTTATTGAAAATATCATTGATCTTATGCTTTTAAATTTGATTGGTTATATTTGATGTGAGACGTCAAAATGTCACTAAGCAACTAATGACGTTGAAGATGGACCTTAGTCCAACTGTAGGCCATCTGACGGATTTATTGTCGTCGTTCGTCATCGAAAATGCTTCGTGCTGAGTATTAGCGTAATCCTAGCGTGGGTGGGCACGATATTCTTCAATAGTTTATGGCCGAGTACGAACTTTTCAAGTGGTCGAATCACACGAAAGTGTAAAAAAAAGACAACTTACCTTATCATCCCGATACGTAATCCTCTGCGTGCCATTCCCATGGTGCACATCCCAGTCCAATATCATGACTCGTGTTAGCCCGTGCGCCTGCACGGCGTAGGCGGCGGCGGCGGCGGCGTTGTTGAGCAGGCAGAAGCCGCTGGGGATGTCCTGGTCGGCGTGGTGCCCGGGCGGCCGGGTCACGCACACGCCGGACCCGACTGTGCCGGATAGTACCGCGTCTACCATCTGTGATAGGTGGACTCAACATTATAATAGCATGGTTAAGAGCTTAAGCCTTGTTAGCGACATATCGAAGTTTAAATCTAAGCATTAAACCACAAAATAATACACACAGACGTTAAGACCTTTGACCTGATTTGAATTTAGAAGAGTTCGTTGACATATGCTGAGGGTTGTTTGCCCGGCATGAGTACATAGCGCGCGGCCCTCTACCATAGTCCCTCGACAGTTTGACGAATCTTATGGTCATAAGTTAGGATAAATGTGGTCGAAAAGGCTTTTGTGCCCATTAGTGCGCATGCGTGAATACATGACATATTTTTAGCTCTTAGTGGGCAGTCAGCCTTCTGTGTCAATATGTATTTTGTGATTAAACTCTAGATTTTTCATAAATACAAAGTGTATCTGTGAAGCTTCTATCAAACATTTTGTAAAATTTTTCTATAACTTTTGGAAATTCAACTCTTATACACCTGACTTGTTCATTTTTGTATAGGGAGTCGAAAAAAATTCGACGAATTTCCAAAACTCGTAAAACAATTTGTTGTTCAGAATGATTGGTCGAAGACTTAACTCAAGGGATGTAAATGTTCACAGATACGCCCTTTACTTTGTCAAACATTACAGTAAAGTAACAAATCAGATTTCGATTTTTTATTTCGGGTTTACTATTAGTGCTATGCTTTACCAATAGATGGCGCTAAGTGACAATTACATCGAGCAAATGTTTCGTCTTTTTGGACTACAAAAGCTTGGTTGCTGTCTTTAGGATTTATAAGTAACCTACCTGTAAAACACAACCTGTCGCAACGGAGGCGCTCTCGAGTGAATCCGGGTGGAAGTATACAGAGTCGTACGCGTCCTTCTGGCTGTTCAGGTCTCTTAGCTTCGTTGTTGACAGTTCCTTGAGCCTAAAATTATATTTATTTCAATAAATTGTACTTGTTTAACAAGGTAAAAATTCAAATAAGCCCAAAATGATGTATTGACACGATGTTACCACTACACACAACTAAAACATCGCTAACTTCTCTAAAAATACATTTGAAGTTGGCATTTTAAATGTCCCGCGTTTTGAAGAAAATTCAGAACGCCATGTCGTTTAATGATCGTGACGTCACAATGCTGCGTAGCCAAATCCTGACAGATAAATCCGCTGTTGAAGTTCACTTTTACTTGACTTGTCACTTTTGTTTACACAACGAGATGACGTAGATACGCAACTATATCCATGCTATTTCGTGGAAATATAGAGCAGATGAAAAAAAAAACAAATCTTTACATTAAATTTTGAAACCAACATTTACCAACTGCTTTTAGTCTCAGCTATCTCAATAACATATTGTTAGATTTTTCCCGTGAGAGTAAAATACCCTATGATAATTAAGTTACCCATATAAATCACTTAACTCTTTATCGGGGGCTCTGTCGATATGTTAGACACTATATCTTGAACCTTATATGTTGAAGATAAAGTCCAAAAGCAATGAATTTTATTTTTTTTATACCTACTGCCCATTAACGGGCAAGTCTTTATTGTTCTTTATCCAATTTGCAAGTTACCTGTTTAGATGCGTCCTAGTGTGCACGGCGAGTATCTCTTCATCAGTAGCGAGGCGAGCTGGTATGTGATGCAGGCGCTCCAGCAGGCCGTAGTCTCGGTGCCGCTCGTGGATGCGCATGATTCGCTCGGGACACTCCACGTGACCGCTGAAATGTTACAATATCTGTAACCGCGGGGGAGACTCGCTTCGGCACGAATGTCTTCTAGGCAAACGCGAGTGAAGTATACCGAATTCATAGTTGCACCGCAACATCTTAATTTGTACTTTACTGCGACATAAAAAATTAAAAAATACTTACGGTTCACAAACGTTTTTATGTTTCAACATCGCTTGATCATAAATGTAGCCTACAGCATGTTGGGGTAGCTTCAAGTCAGTCACTGAAAATAAAAATAGAAATCATACATCGAGTAGTGAGTTAGGGCACTGGAGTAGACTTGGGATTAAATGATATTTTTGTTTAACATGTGAATAGTTAATGCTAATTAAAAATAACCGGCTATCTTAACTGATATTTGTTATAACTTTAGTATGCAGTACGGCAGTGCTCCCGCCAAGTCGAGCAAAAAAAAAAAAAAAAAAAAAAAAAAAAAAAAAAAAAAAAAAAAAAAAAAAAAAAAAAAAAAAAAAAAAAAAAAAAAAAAAATTAAGAAACTTTGACCCGTTACCGTTTGCCGAATGCCAACCTTCCTTCCTTTTCCTATCTTCCTGTATCACCCCCCCTCGCCCCCCCCTCACCCACCTCCCCCCTCAACACCCCCACCCCCCTTCACCCCCTCTCACCTCCCCCCCCCCTTCCCCCCCTTCATCCCCCCTCCCCCTCGCACCCACTTTTCAAGTAAAGTTCAAAACAAAACAAATATTACGAAACAACAGTTTTTAAAAATCTTACGAAACCACATATTCATCAGAAACTCACGAAACAACATAAATTCTGTTACTGAAATAAAATACCGACGCCATGAAAGCAAATTCGGATTCAATAATGTTAACAAAACGTAATTTTAACAAAACGTAATTTTAACAAACTACACGAAATCATTTAATTTCACAAAACGTATTTTTTTCGCATAAACAATAAAAATACCAACTCAACGAATTAAGTTAATTTCACTCAAAGGTTATTTTTAGCTCATTCAATAAAAATACCAAATCACTAAATTTAACACACCACTAGACGAATTAACATTAACTTATTTTCAGTTAATTTTTCTCTCGGACAATAATGAACCATATTTTGTTTCTAATAGACGTCATTTTCTCTCACTCCGTAAACACAGTTTTTAACAGTTTTAACACTACCGCCATTGGTGCCATCTATCTGAGTTTCGTCGCATCGTCGCATTCTCGGCGCCATATTAGCAAAAAATAAATACGCGCTTATTGGTACATGATTCCGCACGAATCCACTAGGTGATGCTGTAGTGCAAGAAGCTACATAAAGAATTACGAAAAGTGAAATTTAGCTTTTTACGGGAATTTTTCTTAACATTGTTAATGGGTATTTTTTTTTATCGTGTTAATTTAATGGTTATAACTATTAACGCCCACTACTACACTGGAGGCACTAGTGACTCAACTGAAGTTTCGAGTTTTCATGGGCGGCTTGCCATCAGGTTATCAGTCTAATATTTTTTTAACTCAGATTTTTAATCATGTGGAGTAAACTGACAGATGTCAAAGTGTCATTCCTATAAATTATCTGTCAATTTGACAGATGCAAAATGTCAAAATGCATAGAAACTTGACATTTGCATCTGTCAGTTTACTCCACATGATTAAAAATCAGAGTATACCTATCATATAAAAAAAAATTACCTATCCTCAACCGATTCAACATATCCAAATTCCGTCTTATAGTTTCATTGTCCTGCAGCGGGTAGCAGTCCCTCGTGGCGAACCTGTCGGGCCTCGTCTCGTCCCCCTCCCACCGCACGGCGACCGTATGCTTCTGTTTCTGTCTGTCGCACACGTTCGGGATGGTGTCGTCTATACTGTACGTGAGCTGGTAGTTGTAGCATCGCCAGTACTGCTTGTGTGCGTATATGCAGTTGAGGATTGTGTCTCGGATCCTGCGGGAAGGGAATATCGATAAATAAATGCACCACACAATAGGGTACTTGACTATTTTTTTTTATGTGTTTAATCAAAAAACCCCTCTATTAAAGAAACATTGTTGAAAGAATTATTTGATTCTGATTTGAATTACCTGAGATATCACAACTTTAAGAGCACATATTTTACGCGGGCCCAAAAACGCTCTATACAAATGGCTACCAACATGTGACGTCACACGCTGGTGTCTTGTATGCGCGTCTAGCAAATTATGTTTGGTAGCTATATCAAATGTTTCGTTTATGTACATAGTTTTATAATAAAAGTTTGTGTTTAATGTGTGGGTAGTTCAATGATATAATTATTTTTATAATAATAAACTTTAAAAATGGACTTGCCCATGAAACTTTGAATGCTCACAAAACCAGCTAGACGTTATATTTTAACTGAAAATTTAGGCTATTGGTTCTTATTTACCAATATTTTAGTAAAGTATCAATATTTTTTACTACATCGATATTAGTCAACTACCCTATTAAAACCAATTAGCTAGCGTTGGGGGTACCCGGAGAAGGGGAGGGGGAGGTGGTTAGAATGAAAACTAAAACCAGCCAGTGTCTACAATTTACTTGCCCCTCATTTAGGCCAGCTACTGGGACAATCAATTCTGCCTTCCTCTCTCCGAGGCGGCGCAAAGCGCAGGCGATGTAACCGTCGCGGTAAAATTTTAAGCTCGTCCGATGGGGGGTCCCCTAGCGGCTTTATCGGTCATCATCATCGACAGAAAAGGGCCACATCAAAATTTGATCTTGCCCCGCCACTGTCCCCTAGGCATGAATCTGGGTACGCCAACGCCAGTGTCAGTTTTAACGTCAAGCAGTAAGTGCTAGAATGTACTTATTAAATTTCGTCGCGTTTAGTCCCGTTTATACACTCAGAGGCACATCTAACCGCCCATCGCGTATTTTTCGTACAAACGCTAAGAGAGTCAGTAATGACACTGACAAAATCTTGGATCTGGGTCAAGCGTACACCGGGTTTCGAAGGGAAGGGAGATGACCAAACCCTAGTCAATTTTGCTCTGGGGAAATTTGGACGCGCTGAGATGCGATAGATGACCAAACCCTGAACGATTTTAATCTGGGGAAGGACGCTGGTCCAAATGACTCCGGGCTGCAAAGCAAGTTGACTCACTCTATGCTAGGCGGGGTGAGGTCGGTCAGCACGGGCGGGGAGTGTCCCAGCAGCGTCCGCACGGTCAGCGCGGCGCCCTCGGCCAGCGAGGGCACGCAGTAGCCGCCCTCCAGCACCACGCACACGGACGGACACACCGACATCAGCAGGTGAGTTAGCATAGCGTAGCACGCGGGGCTCACTTCCATTTCACCCTGGAAATTGTTATTTTATTTAGCCTACATTTGTACTGGCGTACCCCGTTCATCTACGCAGAAGAGTGCAAGTTATAGCCGATTGATTACGATTGCGAACGCTATTGAAAAACAGACTTTATTGCGTTACGTTAAGATGACAATTCAAGAAAATCCAGTGAGTAGTGCTACCTAGCTCAGTATGATATATGACAGTACAAATTTACGACTGTTGAGTGAAGTCGACTCGACGTCGACTATAGTATTATGGTAAATGAATAACGCCAAGAGTTCTCGTCGCCGAGAAGACTCTTGATAACAATCAAGCAATGTCAAAACTGTGGGAGAGCCACGCTTCGGCATGAATGGGCCAGCTCGACCGGAGTGATACCACTGCCTCACAGAAAACCGGCGTGAAGCAGCCCCTGTGCTGTGTTTCGCTAAGTGAGTGAGGGCACCGAAGGCCCACCCGGGGGGGAAGGGGATAAAAAGTTGGCAGCGCACTTGTAATTCCACTGGTGTTGCAAGTGTCCATGAGCGGCGGCAATTGCTTACCATCAGGTGATCCGCCTGCTCGTCTGCTACCTATCATATAAACAAAAACCTTCCCCCAAAAAATGACTGACATAGTATTGCAAGAAAGCTTTTCAATATTGTTGTGACATTTCATCCTCAAAAGTTTGTTTACTCCTTTCTAGTTTAATGTAATGACAGACGATAGCAAAGCGATAAATAATGAATTAGTACAGTCACCAGCACAAAAGACTCCAATTAAACTATCCCAAAAATGGATTTACAAATGAAAAATTCGAAAGGTTAGTTAACGTAGGCGTGAAATCTTTCTTCGAAGCCATTGGTTGTTTTGCCATCTCTATTTTGAAATCACTTGGCAACAAAAAACCAATCCACTTGAGGTTAGATTTCACGCCTAAATATCTCCATCGACAAGATTTTTATTTGCAAAAACCATCATTGACATTAAACTGTATTGTGTTCTACATGAAGTCCAATATAAGTTGAAAACTTAAGAGAGTCATGTGGTCTGATATGCTGTTGTCTGTACATTTCATCGCACCTTTTCGTCGCCTAAAGCCGAGTCGAACCCAGCCGACACGATAACCAGTTCGGGGGAGAACTGAAAAAGATACGAATATCTAGAGTAAAATAATCGAAAAAGATAGTATACCTCCGGGCAGCCAATCGCAGCGTCGTATCCAGCCGATATAATTATCAGCTCTGGTTGGTACTGTAGTGTGAGAAAAGATAATATATTTAAGTTTATGGGGAATAAGTTGACCGACTGTACTACTCATTTAAATAATACTCTGTACCTAAAACTAGAATTGAAGACCAAAAAAACTACGACAATGTTGCTACTGCAATAAATCTATTCGTACAATAGTATACCCCTTTTTTCTAAAAAGAATGCCAAAAATATTGGCGAAACCTGAAAACGTTATTTGAAAATGTCATAAGTGACTAACAGATTTGACAGTGACGTATCTGTCGTAGATTTTTTGGTCTTGAATTCCAGTTTGGAGTATAAATGAAATCGACAAGGGATATCAACAATTTGAATGGCACTGCTTTCTTTTGATAAATTCAGGAAGAGAAAGTACATTTTATCGCCAATGTACAAATGGGGAGGGGGGTTAAATTTCCCAAAGAATCTGCTTACGTAATACTTAAAAGGTCCCTAAGTTGTGATTTTTATGGAATAAAGTATATTTATCTATCAACACAAAAAGCGCTCACCTCCAAAGCCATAGGCAGCAGCAGCTGATGCCATATGGCCAGGTAGTCGCCGTCCTTCATCCCCGTCTTGTTGAGAGGCACGTTGAAGTTGTACCCCAGTCCCCGGCCGCAGCCCACGTAGTGGAAGTCAGACTGGCGCAGGTTGGGCCAGAACGACCCGTGCTCGTAACGGTGTATTGAGAAGTAGACTACTCTGAAAATGATAGAGATTTTTTTAACTAAGTTTCACGGACTCTTGGTCAATGCCTTTGTTAGATAGTTTTATTTTTGTCACATTAGGTTAAGTTTACGTAACTGCTCGGCATTTTAAAGGAAGGATAGGCTTTTGGGGGAAGGTTATGTAAATTGAATAGCATGTAACTATTGAAAGAATAAGGTCTTATTAGGCGCTACCTATTGTACTGTTTATTGCTGTTGTTTCACTTGTGTATCTATCTAGCGATCTATAAAAGCAGTATAGATAGATCCACACGCTAAAACTTTTTAAAAGAAAGAAATGTAGCATTCTAAGGGTGGAGTTTATCTTTATAAAATTACTAGTGGCCCGCCCTCACTTCGCTTCGGGACCGTAATTCATAAATGAGTCAATAGATGGCGCTGTGTCCAATTACATCGCGCAAGCGTTTCGTGTTTTCGGTTTACCTATAAGCCTTGTCGTTGTCTAAATATGATATCTCATTATAAATAGTATAGATATAGATATAGAAGATATAGATAGAAGAAGATGACTATATACTTACTTATTATTTCCTTGATACAAATAGTACAGACATATTCTCAATAATATAAGTTCTCACCGAGGGTCGTTATAAAACATTTGTTGCGTCGCTTGCCCATGATGCACGTCCCAATCAACGATTAGTATTCTGGAAAAATAAGACAATATGAGTGCCTATAACTAGTTGACTTACATTAATATGGCTTCGCTAATTTTAAGATAAATTTCGTGTATCTGTCTGTATGATCGTCGAAATGTGGACGTTGAAAGTCGATTTTAAGTGTTAAAATATCCAAAAATCCGGTTATCATTGGATAGCCCATCAAATTTAAAGTAACATTTATTAAGAAAGTAGTTGTCTAAACGTAAAAATTCACATAGCTATCATGCCATATGCATACGCCACGCGTATAAAACACATATTTGTGACGTCACGGATATGTAGCGATTTTGTATGAAGCGTTTTTGATCAAGTTCAAAACTGTGATTTTAAAATCGTGATATCTCGGAAAGTTTTTAAGATATCAAAATAAACATTTTACCAATTTTTTTGTATGGCATAACATATTAAAAATAATTCGTCATGCCTATACTCACCTATTGAGCCCCCGCTTGTCCAAGGCGTGTCGGGCGGCGAGCGCCACGTTGTTGTAGAAGCAGTAGCCGCAGGGCTCCGCCCTCATGGCGTGGTGGCCGGGCGGCCGCACCAGCGCCGCGCCGTTCTGGACCTCGCCCGATAAGATGCGATCCACCATGTCGATGGTGGATCCCGCTGAGATTAGGGCTAGTTCATGGGTGCTCTAGAAAAGGACAATAATTGTATGCATTATAAGTCTATAACTAAATTAAAATATAAAATTTCAACCACCTTGACCGCCACCAACGAAAATTCTGCTAAATGGTGCACAACCGAAATGACTATAAATAAGCCTCTGTTGGTCCCCGCCTGCGATGCTTTCCATCAACATTTATAAATTATATTCAGTAAATTTGTTGTGGGCTTGTTTTACTCTTTTTTTAGTGTGCAGTCGGGTATTTTGTTTTTTTAATAATAATTTTTTTATTTATAACTTTTTAGCTGTTTTTATTTAACGAAAATGTTGTAGATGTAGAAGACTATGTATATGTAAGTACCATTTTAAATTATTTCGACGAGAAATTTAGAAAAAATATTATTATGTCTTTATCCCGTGGGACTTTTAGGATAAAATGTATCCTATGACACTCCCGTAATCAATACAAATCTAACGATACCTCATACATCAAAATCCATCAAGCCGTTTAGGCTACAGGAGGTCACAAAGGAAAAGACATACATACATACTTACATACACTCGAAAAACATTACCCTCCTTCTTTGGCAGTCGGGTAAAAAACAATATTTCATTTAAGAATTAAGAAGCACTATCCAAATTAAACATTCAACTGTCAGTTTGTCTAAACTGATAAATGTATTATTATACTCACAGGGTGGATATAAATGGCATCGTACTTGGAAGACAGGTCCTCCAAGTACTCAAGGTTATTGTTCTGGTGGGTGGTCTCGAGCATGTCGTACACTAGGGGCGAGTGCAAAACAGCCAGCTCTTCTTTAGAAGCCGCCCGAGGCGGGAACTCTTGGCACTGGTCTATTAAATTTAGTTCTCGACATCTGCAATGGGAAAATTATTTTTTTATTAATCATAGACAAAGAAAAAAGAATATGTCTATATCTAAACAGATATAGTTGCCGTGGGAGAGCAAAGTTTCGGCATGAATGGGCCGGATCAACCGGTGTGATGCCTCACAGAAGACAAAATCATGAAGTAGCGCCTGCGCTGTGCTTTGTAGAGGGAGCGAGGATACTGGAGGCCCAACAGGGGAAGGGGAATAAAGGCGCTCTTGGGACGCTGCTGGTGTTGCCATCAGGTGATCTGCCTGCTCGTCTGCCACCTTTCACATAACACAAAGATATAGTCTGTGTATAGCTAGATGTTTTTCTATAGATAACATAAATGAACTAACCTTTCAATAATTCCTATCAGTCTTTCTGGACATTCAGGGTACTTGTCATCCCATAGACAGCGATGCTCCGCCATACGAGGCTCTGTAACAAACCCTGTTGGCCCCTTCACCTTATTTTTCGATTCCATGGCCTGTAACAGTAAGTTTAATAGTAAGACTAGATCATTTGCATTCACTAGTAGAAAAAAACAAGGCATGAACTACAGTAGAACTTCGAATATCCGAATTAATTGAAACCGATGTCAATTCACATAATCAACCATAGATTGGTAATACCTAAAGAAAAACAAACTGTCTGTACTGTCAAACAAAATACCTGTTACATAGATGCTTGATTTATTTATTAAGTAGACAGAACAAGTTTTGAATGTGGGAGAGCCACGCTTCGGCGTGAATGGGCCGGCTCGACCGGAGTGATACCACTGCCTCACAGAAAACCGGCGTGAAGCAGCCCCTGTGAGGGTACCAGAGGCCCACCCGGGAGGAAGGGTATAAAAGGTTGGCAGCGCACTTGTAACTCCACTGGTGTTGCAAGTGTCCATGAGCGGCGGCATTTGCTTACCATCAGGTGATCGTCTGCTACATATAACATAAAAAAAAAAAACAACAAGACTTTTAGGGCTTACATGAACAACAAACTAACTACTAACAAGGTCTATGATCAGTAATAAAGAACGAAGATAAAAGACTCACAACTTGATAATGGTCCCTGAGCACCGTATCCACGTTCTGCTTCTTTCTCTGCTGAGCTTTCTTTTTCGCAGCCAGCACCAACGCAGATGGCTGCACAATATACACTGAACATTTATAACTTATCTTATCTAATGACTTACACAAAATATAGCTGCTATAAACATTACAGCCACAATTAAAGAGATAACCACATTATGTAACGAAAATAAACATCTCTAATGTCAACATTTAATTAAAGTTTACAACAGTGAATATTGCCAACCAGAAAAATTACAGGAAGTTGTAGCCATGTTAAAAGCAACTTAATTTTTTTTCACCTTTGTTATACCCAAAAAATATTTGTTATTTAAAATACAATAAAACAATATAGTTTATACGTAATCTATTTCATTAAATGTTGGAAAAAACACTTCATTTGTGATATTTACTTCTTGTTGTGTGTATTTTATAGATTTATGTCTTGATAAATTTTATTTTATCTTTACAAATGTATAAAATTTTTGTAATAAAATAATCCAATTCAATCTTAAGTTGATTAATTTCTAGGAAATTAATGATCAACTTTCAACAGTTCAGCAGTTGATCAACTTTCGAAAAATAAAAATCAAGTAAAGTAAAAATGTATTATTTAAAAGGGGTAAGGTTTATTTCTCTAAAATAGGTAGGATTAAGTCTAAACAAACACAAACTTATTTTCAAAAATTAAATTAAATACCGTTTGTTAGTTTCCGGATTTTGATCCAATTTACAGTTCAGACTATTTTACAGAGGGCTGATTTTTCAATCGTCTGATAACAGTTAACAGACCGATAAAATCATCCACTTTATAGTAACTGCCACTCTATGTTATACAATTATAGCAAGATGTAAGACAACTTTTCATTCGCCGGGTAACTCTTTATTGGTCTGTTAAATTTTATCAGACAATGGAAAAATCGGCCCAGAGACTGTCTTGCTGTTTTATTGTGGTTATCACTATGGTAAATAAAAATGTTATCTAATTTACATAAAATTAACAGAGGGCAAACCAAAGTGACTTCCTTACAATTTAATTCTTTTTTAAATTAAAAAAAAAAATACATTTGAATTTGAATTAAACACACCGACTTTTGTGTCACCTCATCTGAAATATTTTACAATAATCAGACTGAGACAATATGAACTCTGAATGTAATGCTATGGAATGGTAAAGACTGATTTCATTGTTACTCTGCCTGCTATTTATTTAGGTAGATACTGTGTAATAGTAAATCAGAAGGTTTTCATGGAAAAAACATGCTTGAAACTGAAGTAGAGAAATCTGTAATAATAAATTGCAGTTATACTTTTGGAAGATGCATAACATATAAAATATTATGGTCATTGTACATATTTTTTTTATTATACACTTAAATTTTGTTCATTAAAATTAAAAATCTGTAGTGCTCTCAGGAATGAACATGCACTCAACTACTTTTTCAGGGCCATAGGACAATAATAAAGGTTGCGATAGCGTGTCAAGGATTTACCTTTGCGTTGGCTGACATTGCACGAGTCTGTATCTTCGCTTTCCGGGCGCCATTCCTCGTGACGATGCTGGAAGCCGGCGGGGTGACCTTCTTGCCCTCCCCTGCGGAGCGGCGCGGCGGCGGCGGGGTGGACTGCCGAACCACAAAACAATAACATTGCACTCGACTTGACCAAAAAATAGCGCGCAAACGCACGCGCGAACCAACCAACACTACTCACCATTATTGCGCTTGAAACTTAACTTGCATAGGTTACTTTGCCCACAATTTTTTTTTGGAAACGATCTATTAACTTGCACTAAGTGAGCATGATAGGAAATTACACTCAATTAATGCATAATGAGCATAAAAATACTGCAATTTACGAAATACAATGACTTCACTTCATTTTCGGTTTGACACATGATGTCATTTTTTGACGTACACAAAGCAAAGCAAAGCTTTTGGTCAAGTGAGAACCTTTATGAAGATGAGGTTCCGTAATCCTTGCTAAAATGTAGTGGTGAGTGTATTCTTTTAACTATAAAAAATGTGTCACAGTCACAGATAAAAAGGAATGTTTTTTTTTATCCAGTCTAATTAAGAGTAAGCTGTATCTATTTGCTAAGAAATATGTATTTTATTTCATAAATCTATGAAACTGCGTAGGTACTAAATTACAACAGCATTTAGGTATAAAATACACTCGTTCTATTTACTGACATTGTAAATGACTACGGGTGAAGATATTTTAATTCATTGATGATGACTTTTAAATTATAAACTATTTCATAAAAATAATAATATTTCATGGATTTTTAACAGCTTCACGGATCTCTAAAAGCTCGGAAAGCTTTTTTAAAATCGGATACACATACAATATGTAGGAAACATAAATTAAATAAAATTGAATCAGTGATCTACTATCCATTGAAGATTAATGTACAATTTTATATGAGAAATGGAACTTCGTAATGAAATTTGCTTAAAAAGTGTTAATATTCATGGGTAGCTGTTATTTCACAATACCTAATAACTACCTAAATAAAGTCATAAACGCGACAAAACAATAAATTAAATTAAATCAGCTTGTTTTCATTAACCCCATTTTCAGATTATTTGACAGATTGTTCAGATTCATCAGTTGTCAAAACAGAAAATAACAGCTGAGATTGAAAATAATGTGATTTTTGATTAAATTGTCTTACGAAATAGTAATTTAATAACTTTCAATTAGTAGGAAGATACCGTAACACCAACATTCTTTATTTGGTAAGTTAAGCAATGGTGAACTTTTCCCACGCATACAGCCTACACACAATATTGCCTTAGTTATAAAACTTGATTTACGGCCTGTGATTGGAAAAGTAAACAAGTTTCGTCATGTTAAAATACTTTTCTGTTTAAATAATGATTTAAATTCTGTAAAGAATCGTCTCTTCGCTGTATAGAAACATTGCATTACTACATAACCTATTTGTCATTGTGAGATTATGAGTTCCTATTGAACTGTATTGAACTGACCAAATCTAATATCAATAATATTCTAGGATTATATTAACACTTTTATATGTTTCATCATTTATATCTTAAAATAAATACAATGTTAGATGGGTTCACTTTGTGTTCTTAGTTTTGAGCTGTTGTTAATAGACACCTTTGAAATCAAACAGGTGAAAGGATCTTTGAGGATTTGAACTAACACTTTGCCAGCGGCGGGAACAATAGAAAACAATATTTATGTGCCGAGTTGAACTCGTGATCCACTGTCAAAGGGTTAATAAAATACTCATAATTCTATCAAATAGGTAATAATTACATAGGTACTCATTAGGGTAAGCAAATGTTAGATTTTTTCTTATTATTCTAGGAAGATAGATTGTGAAACTTTTTTGTTGTTAAAATTGTAACTGGTTGCAACACAATAAAAAAATACAAATGCTTTAAAAATCAGAGGAAATATTTAATGTCACTTTTTTTTTTCATACAGCTAATGGTGTATTCTCATTTTTTTTTAGGTAAAACAGCCAGGTATATTTAATTTAACTTCAAATAAAAATACATTAATTTGCAACTCTTTGGTCATTAACAGAAGTTGACTGTCACTGATAAAAATAAATCATGAAAAAAGAAACAAAAACCATTTTAAGGAATTGTCATGCTTAATTTAATTTATGAAAAAAAAAATATAGGGATTTACAATAACTGCTAATCTTGATGAATCACATTTAGGTACAAACAAATTTTTTGACTTGCTAAATGTATGAAGTCATGACTTTTAGCTTAAATGTTTCACATAAAATAAGGCTACAATATGTTTAATGTAAAATATCTCCTAAAACTTAACTCAATAGTTGGTTGGTTTAATTTTAGACATTATCTACACCTGCTACTGTTTCAGTATACATGAAGATGAGGCTGCTCAAACCGCTGTGGGTGCTGCAGCGGCGGAGGCCCGGGCGCGGCGTCAGCACGTGGTCGCCGCTCGCCACGGCCTTCAACACCAGGCCCACATCTAGGCCGATTTTTGACTCGCTGAGGGAGAGAACTGTAAGTTTGCATGGTTTATCTCGAAAATTATTACTAAAAAAGATTTTTTATACTCTTGTAAGTGTTGGAAATAAAATCCAAAGGTAGATTTTTGCCAAAATTTAGATAATTTTTCTTTCCAAAATCCTCAGCTCTTAGGTGCTTACACAATATTAAGATTACCATCATTTCTATAGCTTACATTTTATGAATTCTTCATATAAACGGGACTAAAAGCGAAGCGAAAGTTCGCTTGTGACCACGGCTGTTGTAACGCAGTCGAAACGTCAAGCAGTAAGTGCTAGAATGTACTTATTAATTTTCGTCGCGTTTAGTCCCGTTTATATGAAGTATTTGTATAATGCAACGCGAAAGTTTAAAAACGTATTTTATGGATTCTATATATTTTTTGTTCATCATCTTAAAATCTTTTAAAAATGTTTTTATACTTTAAAATCTGCTGCCATAAAGGGTAAAAACATTTTGGTATTATGTTTTTAGCCTTTATTGATGAATCCTAGCGAATATAAGAGTGTTCTACAACCTCCTTCAAAGCTTCTTAACTTTCTTGTCTGTACTTATTCTTGATCAAATCAAGATAACCTATAACAAAATCATAATAACCTAAGACATCGATAAACCATCATCGATATATATTAACCGAAAATGCGAAACACTAGCGCGATGCAATCAGCGCCCAGCGCCATCTATTGGTTAATTGTGGAACTACTATCCCGAAACGAAATGAGGGCGGGCCACTAGTATATCTGGCGGCATGAAAGAATAGCGATGACCGTTAGTTTGCGCACTTGTAAAAAAGAAGACTTTCTATTAAAATTGGTTTCTGCACACTCAAGGTCATCACTACAATTTCATGCCGCAGACTATATCACATATGAAAACAACAATACCATTCACAGGGCCTCTTCAACAAGCCCGAACTGACAAGCTTCGAAGGCTTCTACGCGCTTCGGGACCAGGCGATCGCGGCCACCGACCGGCTCATCGAGGAGGCCACGTCGGACCCTACCCGGCCTATGGTGGAGATCTTCGACGAGCTGTCGGACACGCTGTGTAAAGTCGCCGACCTGGCCGAGTTCGTGCGGATCGCGCACCCGCAGTCCCACTTCGCTAGTGCTGCTGAGGAGGCCTGCATCAGCGTCAGTGGAGTCGTTGAGAAGTGAGTTTGTTTTATTAAGATTTTTAATAGTTTTTTTTTGTGTCAGGTGGCAGTCGGGCAGTTGGATCACCTGATGGTAAGCAACTGCCGCCGACCATAGAGACCTGCAACACCAGTAGAGTCACAAGTGCGCTGTCAACGGGCCTCCCTCCGGAACCCTCACTCACTCGACGAAACACAGCACACACGCGGTCTTCTGTGAGGCCGTGGTATCAATGCGGTCGAGGGGACCCATTCATACCGAAGCATGGCTCTTTCACTGTTAGTTTTTTTATTTAGGTGCAGTGTAGTATTCAATAACGGGCCTAGGGGTTCAAAGCGATGGCAATAGATGTGAATTCAGCGTGTCATTCCTTAGTGTTGTGTGCAAAGTAATAATAATAATATTTCACTACATCACATACATTGGCCTGACTCTGAGATAGGTAGCTCAAGCACCTGTGTTACAGATATCAGAACCAACAGTGGAATTACAAATATATAATTATGTATAATACTTTTCTTTTGTAAATACATACTTATAATACATAGAAAACACCCAGACCAATACAAACAGACATGTTCATGCACACAAATGTTTGTACTGTGCGGGGATCGAACCCGCAACCCTTGGCCCAGACGCAGCATTCACTACCACTGAACCAAACGGGTCGTCGAAAGTACACTTTACACTTTGACCATGATTCAGGATTTGGTAAATGGTCAATGAAGTGGCTTCCGTTTGTATTTACAACCCTTACTCACTCACTTACATCAGCGGCTCGGCTCAGCGTCCAGAACATGTCTTGGCCTCCGAAATAAGAGATCGCCACTTCGGTCGGTGACAGCACCCAGTTCTTGCCAGTTATTTACTGGATGTCATTCAGAAAATATGTTTTTAATCCAGGTTAAACACCCACAAAGGCCTGTACGAAGCACTACGAGACTCAGTGAAACGCGGCACCTCAGGCGACCAGCATTTGGCCGAGTTGTTTCTGTTTGACTTCGAGCAAAGCGGCATCCAACTAGAAGAGGGGCCGCGGAGGCGGGTGGTGGCGCTCAATGACCTCATCCTGCAGACGGGGCAGCGGTTCATGGCCGGCGCGGCGAAGCCGAGGAAGGTGCCCAGGCAAGTGGTGCCCGCCAACATCAGACAGTTGTGAGTATTCTGAGTGTATTCACATAAGCCATCAGCGGCAGCAGCGAGTCGCTTGTGCTGTGGTGTTTCACGCCCCATTTGGGGAGAAGTGACATTGAGATGGGCCCAAAGACAGACTTTGTAGGGAGTGAAGAAACGCACCGGGGAAAGAGCCCTTAGCAAGTACCTGGTGAGTGTCTCCCAAGATTCGGTCCAGGAAGGACCAAGGGCTGGTGGAGGGACCTGTGTCTTTAGCCATCAGCGGCTATCAAAGGTTTTTCTGTGAGCGCCATCCAGCTGGAGGAGTGGCCGCGGAGGCGGGTGTTGCCCCTTAACGATCTCATCCTGCAGACGGGGCAGCGGTTCATGGCCGGCGCGGCGAAGCCGAGGAAGGTGCCCAGGCAAGTGGTGCCCGTCAACATCAGACAGTTGTGAGTATTCTGAGTGTATTCACATTAGCCATCAGCGGCAGCAGCGAGTCGCTTGTGCTGTGGTGTTTCACGCCCCATTTCGGGAGAAGGGACATTGAGATGGGCCCAAAGACAGACTTTGTAGGGAGTGAAGAAACGTACCGGGGAAAGAGCCCTTAGCAAGTACCTGGTGAGTGTTTCCCAAGATTCGGTCCGTATGCCGAGACGGTAGGAAGGACCATGGGCTGGTCTTTAGCCATCAGCGGCTATCAAAGGTTTTTCTGTGAGCGGCATCCAGCTGGAGGAGGGGCCGCGGAGGCGGGTGGTGGCGCTCAACGACCTCATCCTGCAGACGGGGCAGCGGTTCATGGCCGGCGCGGCGAAGCCGAGGAAGGTGCCCAGGCAAGTGGTGCCCGCCAACATCAGACAGTTGTGAGTATTCTGAGTGTATTCACATTAGCCATCAGCGGCAGCAGCGAGTCGCTTGTGCTGTGGTGTTTCACGCCCCATTTCGGGAGAAGGGACATTGAGATGGGCCCAAAGACAGACTTTGTAGGGAGTGAAGAAACGCACGGGGAAAGAGCCCGTAGCAAGTACCTGGTGAGTGTCTCCAAGATTCGGTCCGTATGCCGAGACGGTAGGAAGACCTGGGCTGGTCTTTAGCCATCAGCGGCTATCAAAGGTTATTATGTGAGCGGCATCCAGCTGGAGGAGGGGCCGCGGAGGCGGGTGGTGGCGCTCAACGACCTCATCCTGCAGACGGGCAGCGGTTCATGGCCGGCGCGGCGAAGCCCGAGGAAGGTGCCCAGGCAAGTGGTGCCGCCAACATCAGACAGTTGTGATGTGAGTATTCTGAGTATATTCACATTAGCCATCAGCGGCAGCAGCGAGTCCGCTTGTGCTGTGGTGTTCACGCCCATTTCGGGAGAAGGGACAGTGGATGGGCTCCAAAGACAGACTTTGTAGGAGTGAAGAAACGTACCGGGGAAAGAGCCCTTAGCAAGTACCTGGTGAGTGTTTCCCAAGATTCGGTCCGTATGCCGAGACGGTAGGAAGGACCATGGGCTGGTCTTTAGCCATCAGCGGCTATCAAAGGTTTTTATGTGAGCGTCATCCAGCTGGAGGAGGGGCCGCGGAGGCGGGTGGTGGCGCTCAACGACCTCATCCTGCAGACCGGCCAACATTAGACAGTTGTGAGCATTCTGAATTATACATCAGATCAGCAGCTAGCAAAGATCTCTCTGTGAGCGGTATTAAGCTGGAGGGAAGGCTGGATTAATGGCGCCATTTGATTGAATATGTTTGTCATTGGTTGACGCCAAAGTTACGTAACATGTTTTAAGTGAAAGCTGTCACACATTAAACAACTTTTGCTATTTGAAGTTCAACTATGTCACAGTTTTGTAAGAAGCGCCATATTGCGTGCCGTGCGACTGTTTTTATAATATGCTTATATTTAGTCTTCTTGTTCTATGTCGGTATCCCTCTTGACAGAGTACACGACTTACTCTGTCCATCACTTCAGGCATCTGTGGAAAGCTTTACAACACGCCACCACTTTTCTGTGTAAAGCTTGCCACCAATGCTTGAAGTGATGCCCACGACCACTCTGTCAAGAGTGATACCGAAATGCTATATTGTAAACGATTGGCTGATTGGCCGCCGTAACCGAATTTCGGTTGGAGTTGGTGGATTTATTTAAAGTTATTAGAACAAAAAAATATAGTCTGTTGTTTCAGTTTCAGCACGGAAGGCGACAACATAATCGTGAGCGGTGTGTACGCGGAGTGCGGCGAGGCGGCGGCGCGCGAGGCCGCCTACCGCCTGTACCTCGCGCCCGACGCGCGCCAGGACCAGCTGCTCACCACCACGCTGGACGCGCGCCAGGACATGGCCTCCCTCTGCGGCTTCCAGGCCTACGCCGACAGGTGAGGAACATGCAGCACTGACACAGTCATCATATTATCTGGCTTTAAGCGCCAAAAATCTACAAAATACGACCAATACGAGCTAAAAACGTTCAAAAGAGATGGTTTTCCTTTTGAAAAAGTCGGCAGCGCACTCCTATGGTATTGCAGGTGTCCATGGGCGGTAATAATCATTTACCATCAGGTGATCCGTCTGTTTGTCTATCCCATATACCTATCTTAAAAAATTTAAGATAAGAAAGTAAAACGAGATCACCTATTAACCTTACCTTCTCAGCTAAAAAGGTGCCAAATTAATATAAAAACATCACAATTCGAGCCTCTGTTTCAGGATCTGAATTCCTGATCTGTATCTAAACTTTCTCAAATCGTTCCAGAGCAATAAAAGCCAGCACAATGGAGACGGCGTCAAACGTCCGGCAGTTCCTAGACATCCTCTCCGACAACCTGTACGACCGCGCGAAGATGGACTTCGACGCTATGCTCAAGATGAAGCGGCGGGAGACGCCCTACCAGGACCAGCTCATGTGCTGGGACACGCCCTACTTCACGCATAAGGCCAAGACGCAACTCCTTAATGTGGCTAACTCAGACTTCAGTCCGTACTTCTCGCTGGGAGGATGTATGGAGGGACTGAACATGTTGTGTCAAGAACTATATGGGATCAGTCTGATTTCAGAAGAAATGTTGCCAGGTAAATTTCGTCTGTGTTGACTCACTCTACTTCACTCATAACAGCTTCTCACAGGTATGAAGTAAGGATTAAACATGCCCTGACAAAAGTTGTATGTTATCAGTTTGATTTCGGAGGAAACGTTGCCAGGTAAGTTATTGTTCCTTTTAGCTGAGACATCCTAACAGATACCGGTCATGTGCTGGGACACGCCCTATTTCACGCATAAGGCCAAGACACAGCTGCTGAATGTGGCCAACTCGGACTTTAGTCCGTACTTCTCGTTGGGTGGATGCATGGAAGGACTGAATATGCTGTGTCAAGAGTTATATGGCATCAGCCTGATTTCAGAAGAAATGTTGCCAGGTGAGTTTTGGTTCCTTTTAGTTGAGACATCCTACCTGGACCAGCTCATGTGCTGGGACACGCCGTACTTCACGCATAAGGCCAAGACACAGCTGCTGAATGTGGCCAACTCAGACTTTAGTCCGTACTTCTCGTTGGGTGGATGCATGGGGGGACTGAACATGCTGTGTCAGGAGCTGTATGGCATCAGTCTGATTTCAGAAGATATGTTGCCAGGTAAGTTGTTTGCTCTAATTTTTTTTTATGACGAGACATCCTACCAAATCTAACTAACTCAGACTTCAGTCCCTACTTCTTGCTGGGAGAATACATGGTTTGCGTTCTTTTTCGATCGGAGCTTTCACGTTCACGTTGTAAGATTAAAATCTAGCGAATATTTTCTCCCGTTCTATACTTTTACAAATAATACCAAGGCGCAAGGATAATAGGTGGACTATAAAGCTTACCGAAAGGCCGCCATGATTGGAACGACGTCCTGTTGGTAGACCAACTGCCCGTTGGTCTGATGACATCGTAAGGTAGTGGTGCGGCCATCGCTTACCATCAGGTGATCCGTCTGCCACCTGTCACTTAACAAAATTGGATGAGGCTAGCTGGGGACAGTGCATGATAGAGAAGAGGCCTGTTAACGCCTACCAAAAAAATAGAAGAAAAAACACAATTCGTCAAAACGTCATTGCTACTGTTTTACTAAATTCATTCCTTACGATCGGCTGTCAAGTGAACATCAAAATTGTACTCTCTTCATTAAACGTAATTTCCATCAAAATTGTCTCCGAGTTTATTTTCTAAAAAGTAAATTCCATCACGCCACGAAGGCGCGAACATTGGTGACCGTGACAGGACGAGAAGAAAGAAATAAGGGAACATTGAGGACTCGCCGACTACGAGCTACTTACATCGTCGAACAGTGATTCAGCGAAAGAACATTTCGAAGCCAAAATTCAGTCATTCCTAAATTCACTCCTCTGTCTTCTTTTCTCAGCAATGGGTGGATGTGGGCTGAAAGGATGATGATGATGGTGACACCCTGTACATGTTTTATCGTCTTCCCAGGCGAGTCGTGGTCGCCGGACGTGTACAAGCTGGGCGTGGTGCACGAGCAGGAGGGGCTGCTGGGGCACATCTACTGCGACCTGTACGAGCGGCCCGGCAAGCCGCACCAGGACTGCCACTTCACCATCCAGGGCGGCAAGCTGCTGCCCGACGGCTCCTACCAGGTACACTTTGTGATGGCCGATTACGCAAATATACTGCAGCTTTTTTATAGGTTTATCTATTAACTAGTAATCAGCACTCTCGTCGCTTTGGGAATGTCGTATCTCTCTTACACATGAGAGAGAGAGAGCGCGATGTAGGTGGCGTAAGTGAGACATAGTATCATACTTGCTTTTCTATACCACAGAGACGTTGGTTCCAATCTGAAACAATAGATGGCGCTGGGCGATGGATCATCGTGCATGTGTCATCTGTCGTTTAGTTCGCGTAATTAAAAATATGTGTTTAGTGAATAAGAATCACATTAAAAATCTGCCATTTTTTCCCCCTCTAGCAATAGGCCTGTTTCCAATTTTTTTTTCTGATTAGTAATCAAAGAAGCTCTCCAAGTAGAAACATCGGCAAAAGATTACTCTGTTAGCATGAATATTCTCCGAGATATCACCATTCAAAGATCACATAAAATAAACCTTGTCAAAACGCTCCATACAACGGCCCTGCCACGCTGTGACGTCACAGCGTGCTAGTTTGTGTTCATCACGGGAGACCTTTGTTCGATAGCTATATTAAATAATGCGTTTATGAAAATGGTTTCAAAAGAAAAGTTGCTCAAAATTGCATGAATTATCTAATTGTATATAATTATTTAGTAAATGTAATACTTTTAAAATCAAGTTACGTATCAAATTTAGATCTAACTTTAATTGACTGATGCCAAAAAATATTAAACTAAATTCTTGTATATAGTTTTTTTTACCGTTATTTCTCCATTTTATACAAAAAATCTTCCAATCTCTAACCTTGGAAACAAGCCTATTATTGATATCTACTCAACTATGTAGTTATGTAGATAACAGAATGAGTCAATAAAGTCTTGAAATTAATTGATGACGCCATTGACGTTTATGTTATAAATTATGGTAACCCCATTAGGTTATAGAACATGGCAACTTCGTAGGTTTCCCAAAAATCCGTTTTCATGACTCATTATGACATGTCATATTGTATTTGGCTCTCAGAATCCGATAGTAGTCGTGATGCTGTCTCTAAGCGGCGGCCACCGCTCCGGCCCGGCGCTGCTGTCGGCCGGCGCCGTCGACAACCTGTTCCACGAGGTCGGCCACGCGCTGCACAGCATGCTCGGGAGGGCCAAGCACCAGCACGTGGCCGGGACCAGGTGTCCCACCGACCTGGCCGAGCTGCCCAGCGTGCTGATGGAGTACTTCGCTAGCAGTCCAGAGGTATGTGCCAGATATAGAAGATCTCATAATTAATCTTACCTACTTAGGATCACACCAGGGTAATCCAAAGGTAACAGATAAAGGAGAAGACCATCATTGCAGCCAAGACACAAGGTCAGACAGCATGCTAGGACGAGAGAGCTAGCACGAGGCGAGGACCGGCTGCCCCAGCGTGCTGATGGAGTACTTCGCCAGCAGTCCTGAGGTATGTGCCAGAGGATCATCGTTGCAGCCAAGAGATGGGAATATCAGATACCTAATTGGCAATGACCAGAGTCCTACAGACCTGGCCGAGCTGCCTAATGCTAATGGAGTACTTCGCCAACAGTCCTGAGATATATGCCAGATGAAATTTGAGCAGACTTTAGTTGCCTTGTATGTAGATCTCAGAATTCCTCTTAGTAGGTACCTATCTAAAATTCGTTAGTTTAATGTCAACTACTTTGTACCATTTTTTTTCACTTGCAGGTACTCCGTAGATTCGCACGGCATTTCCAGACTCGAGAGCCAATGCCAGAAGATATGTTACACAGACTTTGTGCCTCGAAGTACTTGTTTGGTGCCAGTGAAATGCAGTTACAGGTACGAAACAAGCGTCAAACAAAACGAGTCTTATAAATCCCAGTAGTTTTTATGAAATATTGAAAATAATGATGATTCCAAAATTATATAAATTTTTTGGTGTCTTGGGAATAGTTCTAAAATTCGTTACTACCTGCATTTGTTCGATAATTAAAACACACTGTAGTTCGATGCAATTAGTATGTTCAAATTTTTTCATTAAAACTAGTGTATGTAACACTAGTTAATCACACTATGGCCTGGTTTATATTATGTTTTTTGTATGGAACAGCTGCTTTTTATTTTGCTTTTCTGATCTAACATGGTAAAGGGGCTTTATTAGTCTTACTTAATTAGTTAATAAGGGCTTTATTAGTCTTACTTAATACAATGGCTTTGGAATTAAAATGGCTAAAATTTAACGGTGTATGTTCATTGTTTGAAGGTCACACGTAGCTTTGCGTGTGGTCAACTAATTTCCTACCAACACTAAACTCTGATTTTTAATCATGTGGAGTAAACTGGCAGATGTCAATGTGTCATCCCCATACATTATCACTCAATTTTACAGATGAAAATGTCAAAACGTATAGTAACTTGACATTTGCATCTGTCAGTTTACTCCACATGAGTAAAAATCAGAGTTTATAGTCCCTGTACTGATTAGTGATGTTTTGGGCAGGTGTTCTACTCGGCGCTGGACCAGCACTACCACGGCGCGCAGGCGTCGTCCGGCGCGCCGCAACCACGCCACGGCTCGCAGGAGGTGCAGAAGCAGTACTACGGCCTGCCCTACGTAGAGAACACGGTGCGCATTTAATGAGGGATTTTGCAAGTGCAAAATCCGATGGATGGCGTTATGTTGACGTCAGGTCCAACGAGTGGTAACATTTTGACGTATCATGTCAAAATTATGAAGTTGTGTTATGAAACAACTAATGTCGCCAAAGTCAGATCTGACGTCAGCCCTCATTTGACTGATGCAAAGCACAAAATACATATTGACACAGAAGGCTGACTGCCCACTAAGAGCTAAAATATGTCAGTGTACTCCAGCATGCGCACTAACGGGCAAAAAACGCCTTTTCGGACCACATTAATCCTAACTTACGACATAAGATTGTCAAACTGTCGAGGTCTATGGTAGAGGCCACGCGCTTATGTACTCATGCCGGGCAACAACCCTAGCATATGTCAACGAACTCATCGAAATTCAAAATCAGGTCAAAGTCTAACTTCTGTGTGTAATTATTTTGTGTGCAAAGCGTCGAAATGTATAGAAACTTGACATTTGCATCTGTCAGTTTACTCCACATGATTAAAAATCAGAGCATAGTTTGTGTCTGTCAACCTCATATTTGGATCTCAAAGCCACTTACCATCAGGCGGAGTTAGGTCATCTTGATTGTCCTCAATATAAAAAAAAATGCAAGGTGAATTTTTAAACACTATTCAAATTTTTAGCTCGACTTTGAATATATAAGTGAACAACTTTCTCCTAGAAATTGGGTCGAATTATGTAATTTTTTTACTATTCATACAAACCAGAGTGATCGATATATACTCTGATTCATAATCATGTAAAGTAAACTGACAGATGTCAATTTGTCATCCCCATACATTATCACTCAATTTGACACATGCAATATGTCAAAATGCATAGAAACTTGTCATTTTCATCTGTCAGTTTACGTTACATGATTATTAATCGAGTATAGTATAGGAAGTTTTTGTTGTATTTCGACTAATGATTCTTGGAGAGACCTGTGTCTTTAGCCATCAGCGGCAGCAGCGAGTCGCTTGTGCTGTAGTGTTTCACATCCCATTTGGGGAGAAGTGACATTGAGATGGGCCCAAAGACAGACTTTGTAGGGAGTGAAGAAACGCACCGGGGAAAGAGCCCTTAGCAAGTACCTGGTGAGTGTCTCCCAAGATTCGGTCCGTATGCCGAGACGGTAGGAAGGACCATGGGCTGGTGGAGGGACCTGTGTCTTTAGCCATCAGCGGCAGCAGCGAGTCGCTTGTGCTGTAGTGTTTCACATCCCATTTGGGGAGAAGTGACATTGAGATGGGCCCAAAGACAGACTTTGTAGGGAGTGAAGAAACGCACCGGGGAAAGAGCCCTTAGCAAGTACCTGGTGAGTGTCTCCCAAGATTCGGTCCGTATGCCGAGACGGTAGGAAGGACCATGGGCTGGTGGAGGGACCTGTGTCTTTAGCCATCAGCGGCAGCAGCGAGTCGCTTGTGCTGTAGTGTTTCACATCCCATTTGGGGAGAAGTGACATTGAGATGGGCCCAAAGACAGACTTTGTAGGGAGTGAAGAAACGCACCGGGGAAAGAGCCCTTAGCAAGTACCTGGTGAGTGTCTCCCAAGATTCGGTCCGTATGCCGAGACGGTAGGAAGGACCATGGGCTGGTGGAGGGACCTGTGTCTTTAGCCATCAGCGGCTATCAAAGGTTTTTCTGTGAGCGGCATCCAGCTGGAGGAGGGGCCGCGGAGGCGGGTGGTGGCGCTCAACGACCTCATCCTGCAGACGGGGCAGCGGTTCATGGCCGGCGCGGCGAAGCCGAGGAAGGTGCCCAGGCAAGTGGTGCCCGCCAACATCAGACAGTTGTGAGTATTCTGAATATACACATTAGCCATCAGCGGCAGCAGCGAGTCGCTTGTGCTGTGGTGTTTCACGCCCCATTTGGGGAGAAGTGACATTGAGATGGGCCCAAAGACAGACTTTGTAGGGAGTGAAGAAACGCACCGGGGAAAGAGCCCTTAGCAAGTACCTGGTGAGTGTCTCCCAAGATTCGGTCCGTATGCCGAGACGGTAGGAAGGACCATGGGCTGGTGGAGAGACCTGTGTCTTTAGCCATCAGCGGCTATCAAAGGTTTTTCTGTGAGCGGCATCCAGCTGGAGGAGGGGCCGCGGAGGCGGGTGGTGGCGCTCAACGACCTCATCCTGCAGACGGGGCAGCGGTTCATGGCCGGCGCGGCGAAGCCGAGGAAGGTGCCCAGGCAAGTGGTGCCCGCCAACATCAGACAGTTGTGAGTATTCTGAATATACACATTAGCCATCAGCGGCAGCAGCGAGTCGCTTGTGCTGTGGTGTTTCACGCCCCATCCAGGGAAAGAGCCCGTAGCAAGTACCTGGTGAGTGTCTCCCAAGATTCGGTCCGTATGCCGAGACGGTAGGAAGGACCATGGGCTGGTGGAGAGACCTGTGTCTTTAGCCATCAGCGGCTATCAAAGGTTTTTCTGTGAGCGGTATTAAGCTGGAGGGAAGGCTGGATTAATGGCGCCATTTGATTGAATAAGTTTGTCATTGGTTGACGCCAAAGTGACGCAACATGTTTTTAGTGAAAGCTGTCACACATTAAACAACTTTTGCTATTTGAAGTTAAACTATGTCACAGTTTCGTAAGAAACGCCATATTGCGTGCCGTGCGACCGTTTTTATATGCTTATATTTCTTCTTCTTCTTCTATGTCGGTATCCCTCCTCTGCTTCGATACGATAGACCTCGACTACTCAGTCGTGGTCATCACTTCAGGCATTGGTGGAAAGCTTTACAATACGCCGCCACTCTTCTCTGATGGCAGCTTGCCACCAATGCTTGAAGTGATGCCCACGGTCACTCTGTCAAGAGTGATACCGATATGCTATATTTAAGTGTACTCATTGGCTGATTGGCCGCCGTAACCGAATTTCGGTTGGAGTTGGTGGATTTGTTTAAAGTTATTAGAACAAAAAAAATAGTCTGTTGTTTCAGTTTCAGCACGGAAGGCGACAACATAATCGTGAGCGGCGTGTACGCGGAGTGCGGCGAGGCGGCGGCGCGCGAGGCCGCCTACCGCCTGTACCTCGCGCCCGACGCCCGCCAGGACCAGCTGCTCACCACCACGCTGGACGCGCGCCAGGACATGGCCTCCCTCTGCGGCTTCCAGGCCTACGCCGACAGGTGAGCCACAGCTGGGCCTGCGGGACCCACGCTCACCACCACGCTGGACGCGCGCCAGGACATGGCCTCCCTCTGCGGCTTCCAGGCCTACGCCGACAGGTGAGCCACAGCTGGGCCTGCGGGACCCACGCTCACCACCACGCTGGACGCGCGCCAGGACATGGCCTCCCTCTGCGGCTTCCAGGCCTACGCCGACAGGTGAGCCGCACAGCTGGGCCTGCGGGACCCACGCTCACGCGCAATGACAAGTGAGGCCCGAGCAGTCACTCAGTCATCATTAACTACTAGCGGCCGCCCGCGACTTGTTCGCGTGGAAAAGTAACTTTTTACCCCCCTTTTCACCCCTTTACAACCCCCTTAATATTATTAATGTTGATACAACTTAAACAAAATTATTTCGACCAAATTTGGTACCATAAAACGGTCATGTGACTAAACCTTAAAAGATAGACATATGCCGTCGCGGACTTTTTTTTAGATCATGTATAGAGGAATAATTCTTTCATACATATTTTTTGTGTATCTTGAACCGTTTTCGCAGCGCCACCCAAAGAAAGCCTTCAAAAATGAATAATTTTCCCCCGTTTTTACACATTTACCGCTCTGTCTTTGCTCCTATTAGTCTAGCGTAATGTTATTTAGCCAGCCATAGCCTTCCTCGATAAATGGACTATCCAACAAAAAAGAATTATTCAAATCGCACCAGTAGTTTCGGAGTTAGCGCGTTCAAACAAACAAACAAACAAACAAACAACTCTCCAGCTTATTATATTAGTATAGATCTGACTTTGAGCGTCAAAAATTTACAGAATACGACCAATACGACCTGCAAACCTTCAAAAGCGTATTCCTTTTGAAAAGGTCGGCATCGCACTTGATGTTGCAAGTGTCCCTGGCCTGGGACCTATTAACCTTGCTTTCTAAGCGAAAACGATCCCAATTATATAAAAAAAAAACTACGATTCTATCTTCGTCTCTGTTTAAGGATTTGAATTCCTGATCTGTATTTAAACTTTCTCAAATCGTTCCAGAGCAATAAAAGCCAGCACAATGGAGACGGCGTCAAACGTCCGGCAGTTCCTAGACATCCTCTCGGACAACCTGTACGACCGCGCGAAGATGGACTTCGACGCCATGCTCAAGATGAAGCGGCGGGAGACGCCCTACCAGGACCAGCTCATGTGCTGGGACACGCCGTACTTCACGCATAAGGCCAAGACACAGCTGCTGAATGTGGCCAACTCAGACTTTAGTCCGTACTTCTCGTTGGGTGGATGCATGGAGGGACTGAACATGCTGTGTCAAGAGCTTTATGGGATCAGTCTGATTTCAGAAGAAATGTTGCCAGGTAAGTTATTTGCCCTTATATTTCTTTATGATGAGACATTCTACCAGGACCAGCTCATGTGCTGGGACACGCCCTACTTCACGCATAAGGCCAAGACACAACTGCTTAATGTGGCTAACTCTGACTTTAAGTCCTTAATTCTCGTTGGGACTGAACATGCTGTGTCAAGAGTTATATGGCATCAGCCTGATTTCAGAAGAAATGTTGCCAGGTAAGTTATTGTTCCTTTTAGCTGAGACATCCTAACAGATACCAGTCATGTGCTGGGACACGCCCTACTTCACGCATAAGGCCAAGACACAACTGCTGAACGTGGCCAACTCAGACTTTAGTCCGTACTTCTCGCTTGGAGGATGTATGGAGGGACTGAACATGCTGTGTCAAGAGTTATATGGCATCAGCCTGATTTCAGAAGAAATGTTGCCAGGTGAGTTTTGGTTCCTTTTAGTTGAGACATCCTATCTGGACCAGCTCTTGTGCTGGGACACGCCGTACTTCACGCATAAGGCCAAGACACAACTGCTTAATGTGGCTAACTCTGACTTTAAGTCCTTAATTCTCGTTGGGACTGAACATGCTGTGTCAAGAGCTTTATGGGATCAGTCTGATTTCAGAAGAAATGTTGCCAGGTAAATTTTGTCAATATGTTGAGACACACTACATCTCATTAGCTTATTGAGTCATCAGACCATACCTGCTCCATACTTTTACAGAGTAGGAACTAAATATGCCGTGTCAAAAGCTGTATCTATCTATGATCGAAGGTGATATTTTAAAATATCAATTTGACAGCCTAGACCGTTGAAGTCTATTTAAATCCAACAGTACGCCATCTAGCGGATATTTTATATGCAATAGCCCCCATTCTAAACTTTTACAAATAACACCTACATATCATATAGGTAAGGCGCAAGGATAATAGGTGGACTATAAAGCTTACCGTAAGGCCGACATGATTGGAACGACGTCCTGTAGACCACCTGCTCATTGGTCTGACGACATTGTTAGGTAGTGGGGAAACAATGGATGAAGCTGGCTGGGGACCGTGCATGATAGAGAAGAGGCCTATACTCAGCAATGGGTGGACGTGGGCTAATATGATGGTGTCACCATCAGACATATTGTATTATCTTTTATTCGTCTCCCCAGGCGAGTCGTGGTCGCCGGACGTGTACAAGCTGGGCGTGGTGCACGAGCAGGAGGGGCTGCTGGGGCACATCTACTGCGACCTGTACGAGCGGCCCGGCAAGCCGCACCAGGACTGCCACTTCACCATCCAGGGCGGCAAGCTGCTGCCCGACGGCTCCTACCAGGTACACTTCGTGATGTCAGATTATGCAAATATACTGCAGCTTTTTTATAGGTTTATCTATTAACTAGTAATCAGCACTCTCTTCGCTTTGGGAATGTCGTATCTCTCTTACACATGAGAGAGAGAGAGCGCGATGTAGGTGGCGTAAGTGAGACATAGTGTCATACCTGCTTTTCTATACCACAGAGACGTTGGTTCCAATCTGAAACAATAGATGGCGCTGGGCGATGGATTACATCGTGCAAGTGTCATCTGTCGTTTAGTTCGCGTAATTAAAAATCTGCCATTTTTTCCCCCTCTAGCAATTATTGATATCTACTCAACTATGTAGTTATGTAGATAACAGAATGAGTCAATTAAGTCTTGAAATTAATTGATGACGCCATTGACGTTTATGTTATAAATTATGGTAACCCCATTAGTTATAGAACATGGCAACTTCGTAGGTTTCCCAAAAATCCGTTTTCATGACTCATTATGACATGTCATATTGTATTTGGCTCTCAGAATCCGATAGTAGTCGTGATGCTGTCTCTAAGCGGCGGCCACCGCTCGGGCCCGGCGCTGCTGTCGGCCGGCGCCGTCGACAACCTGTTCCACGAGGTCGGCCACGCGCTGCACAGCATGCTCGGGAGGGCGAAGCACCAGCACGTGGCCGGGACCAGGTGTCCCACCGACCTGGCCGAGCTGCCCAGCGTGCTGATGGAGTACTTCGCTAGCAGTCCAGAGGTATGTGCCAGATATAGAAGATCTCATAATTACTCTTACTTAGGATCACACCAGGGTAATCCAAAGGTAAGAGATAAAGGCGGAGACCATCATTGCAGCCTAGACACGAGATCGAACACAGCATGCTAGGATGAGGGTGCTAGCACGTGGCGAGGACCAGGTGTCCTACCGACCTGGCCAAGCTGTCCAGCGTGGTCATGGAGTACTTCGCCAGCAGCCCTGAGGTAAGACAGAAGTCGGTCACAGCGTGCTAGGATGAGTAAAATACCAGCACTTTGCAGGAACCAGCTGGTGTCCCACCGACCTAGCCGAGCATGCTGATGGAGTACTTCACCAGCAGTCCAGAGGTATGTGCCAGAAGGTCATCGTTGCAGCTAAGAGAGGAGGTCAGGCACAACATGCTGGGACGAGCGGAATACCAGCGCGTAGCAGGGTTCAGGTGTCCTATCGACCTGGCCCAGCGTGATAATGGAGTATTTCGCCAGCAGTCCAGCCAGAGGTCTATGGCTGCGACTCTCGGTAGCCATCACTATACCACTGCCATATCTGTCAAAGAACTGTCATCAGTATTCAACGGTCATCCGATTGGGTAGAAGATTTCTTGAGTGGAACCGCGATTCAGTAAGTGTAGCTAAATGGGATGATGATCTGCGAAAGACCGTTGGTAGAATAACAATGCATGTTAATTAATAGATACGTCAAGCCGAAGACAGGTTAACTGCAACCAATTTTTTTACGGTCCATTTTTTTCCACTTGCAGGTACTCCGCCGATTCGCACGGCATTTCCAGACTCGAGAGCCAATGCCAGAAGATATGTTACACAGACTTTGTGCCTCGAAGTACTTGTTTGGTGCCAGTGAAATGCAGTTACAGGTACGAAACAAGCTTCAAACAAAACTAGTCTTTGAATTCCAGTCGCTTTAGCATGTACATATGTATGTTGTAATAATTTGATGATGATTCCAAAATTGCATTTATTTTTTGCTGGTCACTATACCAACTTACCCTTACCAATATTTTTGTGATGATAATACATTCTAAACTCATCAAACCAAAAAATATTTTGGTTACGTTAGAAAAGTAACCAGTAAAAGATCTTGAAATTCTTGGGTAGGTTTTTTTAGGTGAGTTACCACATATACTCTGATTTTTAATCATGTGGAGTAAACTGACAGATGTCAATGTGTCATCCCCATACATTATCACTCAATTTAACAGATAGTAGATAGATAGATAGTGTATAGTAACTTGACATTTGCATCTGTCAGTTTACTCCACATAAGTAAAAATCAGAGTATACAGGGTGTATCTGTGAACATTTTCATCCCTTTAACCACGTGTTCTACCAACCATTCTAAACAATTGTGGTTCTATGACTTTTGAAAATTCGCATAAAAAATTTTCATCTTTCCATACAAAGTCGGTCACGTGACTTGGTCATTTTGTATGGGGAGTCGAAAAATGGTTGATAGAACACGTGGTTAAACGGATGTAAATGTTTACAGATACACCCTGTATTAATTAGTGATGTGTTGGGCAGGTGTTCTACTCGGCGCTGGACCAGCACTACCACGGCGCGCAGGCGTCGTCCGGCGCGCGCACCACGCAGGTGCTCCAGGAGGTGCAGAAGCAGTACTACGGCCTGCCCTACGTCGAGAACACGGTGAGCGCTTTATTAAACTGTTGTATGAGGTCCTTTAATCATGAGGTGTTATTAGTAATTTTCTAGACCCGCCCTCTCCCTCCTAAATAGTGAGTTCTTGGATTTACTTGTCTTTAGGGTGAGGATGACAGACTCAATAGGTACTTATACCCTGATTTTTAATCATGTGGAGTAAACTGACAAATGTCAATGTGTCATCCCCATTATCACTCAATTTAACAGATAGTAGATAGATAGATAGTGTATAGTAACTTGACATTGCATCTGTCAGTTTACTCCACATGAGTAAAAATCAGAGTATACAGGGTGTATCTGTGAACATTTTCATCCCTTTAACCACGTGTTCTACCAACCATTCTAAACAATTGTGGTTCTATGACTTTTGAAAATTCGCATAAAAAATTTTCATCTTTCCATACAAAGTCGGTCACGTGACTTGGTCATTTTGTATGGGGAGTCGAAAAATGGTTGATAGCAACACGTGGTTAAACGGATGTAAATGTTTACAGAATACACCCCTGTAGTAATTAAGTGAGTTGTTGGGGCAGGTGTTCTACTCGGCCGCTAGTGACCAGCACTACCACGGCGCGCAAGGCGTCGTCACGGAGCGCGCCAACCACGTCAGGGGCTTCCAGGAGGTGCAGAAGCAGTACTCGGCCTGCCCTACGTCGAGAACACGGGGAGCGCTTTATTAAACTGTTGTATGAGATCCTTTAATCGTGAGGTGTTATTAGTAAGTTGTCTAGGACCCCGCCCTCTCCCTCCTAAATAGTGAGTTCTTGGATTTACTTGTCTTAGGTGTGAGGGGTGACAGACCTCATAGGTACGTATACCACAAAATACTTACACCAGAAAGTAGCTGCCCACTAAGAGCTAAAAACGTGTCATGTACTCAACGCATGCGCACTACCGGGGAAATACGCCTTTTCGACCACATTAATCCTAGCCTATGACATAAGATTGTCGAACTGTCGAGGTCTGTGGTAGGGGCCGTTATGTACTCATGCCTGGCAACAACCCTAACATATGTCAACGAACTCTTCTAAATTCAAAATCAGGCTGATGAGTCTACCTTCTGTGTGTAATTATTTTGTGCTTATACTTTTTTTTTTTTAAATGGCCTGTATTGTGTTCATGACACATTTAATTTTGCCAATGTCAAGTGTAGTTTGATAAAGTATAGTCAACAGTCGAAGTCAGTCGAAGTCACAGTCACTCAATAAAACGCCGGTGTTTAGCGTTTTAATGTCCTAAGGATTCTGTGGAGACTATTCTTAACAAAGCCGTAGGTTTTAAGACTCTATTAGGTCAAAGCAAATTGTTCACGTGACAACTCACTCGACACACAATAGCAGTGTTAAAAACGACACAATTCAATGATTCTTATATTAATATCACCCTGCGGCACTTCACTGCACAAAGTAACACCAAATTGTACACTAAAAACCACTAGATACTAATTAAAATCTTTGGATTGCATCAGCCGATGCGGCTTGTTTCACAGTTACCCACAGAATCCCTGCTTATACTCTGATTTTTAATCATGTGGAGTAAACTGACAAATGTCAATGAGTCATCCCCATTATCACTCAATAAGGGTTTTTGGCAAATACAAATCTGATAGATGGCGTTACGTTCACGTCAGGTTCAACAATGAGTGCATTGGTACATTTTGACGTATCATGTTAAAATTATGAAGGAATGTTATGAAACAACCAATGTCGTCAACGTTGGACCTGACGTCAACCTATCGGATTTTGCATTTGCAAAAATCCTCATTTGACTTGACATTTGCATCTGTCAGTTTACTCCACATGATTAAAAATCAGAGTACCTATGGTTGTGTCTGTCAACCTCATATTTGGATATCACGGCCGCTTACCATCAGGCGGAGTTAGGTCATCTTGATTGTCCTCAATATAAAAAAAAATACAAGGTGATTTTTTAAACACTATTAAAATTTTAAGCTCGACTTTGAATCTGTAAGTTAGAAAAGAGAAAGTTGTTCTACTTTCTCCTAGAAACATGGGTCGAATTATGTATTTTTGTTACTATTCATACAATCCAGAGTGATCGTTATATACTCCGATTCATAATCATGTAAACTGACAGATGTTAATGTGTCATCCCCATACATTATCACTCAATTTGACACATGCAAAATGTCAAAATGCATAGAAACTTGTCATTTTCATCTGTCAGTTTACGTTACATGATGTTAATCAGAGTATAGTATAGGAAGTTTTTGTTGTATTTCGACTAATGATTCTTCGGAGAGACCTGTACACTTACAGATTCTGAGTCGATCTTAAAAATTTGGATAGTGATTACAAATTCACCTTGTATATTAATCCGTCATTCTCCACGTTCGGTCCCCTCAGGCGTGGCAGCACCGCTTCAGCCACCTGATCGGCTACGGCGCGAAGTACTACTCGTACCTGATCTCGCGCGCGGTGGCGTGGACGGTGTGGAAGCGCAACTTCGAGCCGCGTCCGCTCTCGCGCGCGCAGGGGGAGCGCCTGCGACGCGACGTGCTGAGCCACGGGGGCGCCAAGCCGCCGCAGGTGACCGACTTATCTATCTTCTATACCAGCGGTCGTCACACTTTACTCTTCAAGGGCCACATATCAATATGAACATCAGGGCCCGGGCCGCAGTATATGAGTTTCAAGAGCTTTTGCATAGGTACCTAATTATCTATTAGTAGTCCACACTATTCATTTAAATGCGAAAATGTATGTCTATTACTTCTCTACTCAAAAACCATTAAACTGATTTCTGATAAGTACGAATATGTAGTTGACTAGTAATTAAATAAATCTACTATATCGCGGGCCGCACAAATAACGTCTGCGGGCCGCAGTTTGACGACCGCGGTTCTATACTATTTATAAAGAGATAACTTATATAGACAACTAAAAGGCTTATAGGTAAACCGAAAACACGAAATGCTTGCACGATGTAATTGAGCACAGCGCCATCTATTGGTTCATTTCTGAATTACGGTCCCGAAGCGAAGTGAGGGCGGGCCACTAGTAAATAAATAAAATAAATAAATGCGCCAGACAATCACACCTATCAACCAGATCTCAAACTAGGGCAACCCCTGTACTATGAGTACGAGGTGATTCTTCTTCGACAGCACTCTTTCGCCTCTTTTTTTGTGGTCCCAGAAGAAATGCTTTACGCATACCCGTCGGCCGGGGGGCGGACGGATGTCAGACTCCCCCCGCATGGCGGCGGGGGTCTACCGACTAAAACTGGGCACCGCTCTCATCGTCCTTAAGTGGGGAGAGACCGATGACGGGTCCGAAACCTGGTTCGCGATCATCCCGGACGGCGCCAGCCACTCAAATTTCCTCAATTGATTTTCAACCGAATGTATATGACAGTAAGATAAGAGTCGATTGAAAAAAAAATACAGTTTTGTATACTTTTATGTGTTGCTTTAGGTACAGTCAACAGCAAAAGTAGATACCAAAATCAAAAACTCTATACTCACTATTGAGCGAAGTTCGCGTCAGAACTGTATGAATTTGCGAACTCCGCTGAATATTGAGTATAGAGTTTTTGATCATCTACTTTTGCTGTTGACATACAAGCCTATCCAAATAAAAAATACTGAAGACTGACTTTATTACAGATCTTACTGACAGAGTACCTGGGCACGGAGATCACGCCGCACTCGCTGGCGAGCGCGCTGGCCGAGGAGCTGGACTACCACAAGGACCACCTCGACTCCGTGCTTAACCTCATCAACAAGTGACGCCGCGGAGCTCAACGTAGTACGTAGGAAACGCTTCGTAGGTGCAGGCGACGGTAGGCTGCGTCCTCTAGGCGTGGATCCAGCCTTCAAAATGGTACAGACAACTTTCCCTCCCCCCTTTTTGGTTTTGCACATAGAAATAGAATGCGCGGCATTCTAAGTCTATCCTAAGGGCGCCGCGTTGACGTAACGCCCAAAAAAAAAACAGTATGAGGAGGTCGCCAGCAAGACGCCGACGCTCTAAACACGCTAGTGTCCGGTCACTTTTAGTAGGGGTGAGGGGAAAACTCGCCCGAAAAGAACTCGCACGACAATTTCAAGCTTTTTGGCCGGTCACTGTAGGTGGCAGACGATTTTAAACTCTATTGAACATAAAATATTGGTGAAGTCAGGTTAGAGCAATGACTCGCAAAAAAAATCTTGAAATTGTCGTGCGAGTTTTCCCCTAACCTATTTAAGGTTGTGGGCATACCCATTACGGCCTGGATCCGCGCTTGCCTCTTACATATTGGTGCTAAGGGAACCGGACTGACCCTTAGACCCAGTAGTATACACTAACTAGAAATGTTATTTTTATAAATTGATGCAATCACAAATCGAAACCGGGCTTTTTCGCAATTTGGCACTATATCTTAGATACCTGTCTATCTTAGAAGCCTGATTTTCAATCGTCAGTTAAAAATTATCAGAATAATTGATTACTAACTAGGTGGATCTAAAATTATGTTGCATAAACATAGAAATTGTATTATTTTATCGAATCACTTCTCAGTCTGCAAACCTTACTCTGGATTGAAAAAATAGGTTAGTAGCTCTTAAAACAATTGTTTTTTATGAGTTACTTTTATCTTTTTACACATCTATATATCACATAGTCTTGCCAACTGTAAAAAACTAAAGTTTTTATTAATATCTGCATTTGAAAGTTGTGATAGATGTTATCATGTACAGTTAGCAAAAACAATTAAAATTAAAATGGACACTGCCTTAGTATGTTGTTTATGTTTGAGTAATGAATGTATGGATTGTAAATAGTGTGCGATTTTGGATTTGTGATTTTGAGGGAGTTTACAGGTAAATTATTACTGTTTTTATCAAGTTTAGATAGTTTAATGTAAATAGATTCTCTCATGTTGTCCTCTGAACTCATTGTAAAGGCATACTGTTAAATTTAGCAAAACAAGATCTTTTTATGTACATAAATTGTTTTTATTATTTATTTCGTAGATATTGTATAAATAAAACAATTAATGAAAATTATAAATAGAGTTTTAATCAGTGAACCCTCCAGATTGGCTTCTCATGTATACATACTATAATTAGAAATACCTCGAACATATATTTATACATAGAAATATCTCTGTTACCCCAAGCACATAATCCACGAGCTATGGAGATAAATAAAATTGAACTCAAATAAAATTACTTCTGTAATCTGTTTTCAAAAATACAAATTATCAAAGTAACTAAGACCCTTTGGACCAAAACTTAACACACAGGAAAGTAAGCCATCATATCATGTCAAAATACCGAGAGAAATGGACGCTTTGGACCTTAGAATAGTTATTAGCATATTAGTGACAAGGTGGTTTACTTTTCTCTATGTACACTTTGAACTAACAAATTGTTCACAAAATTAAATATTCCTACACTATGAAACAAGTAATCTATAAAGATTCACAAAACGACTATAATACAACCTAAGTGCGATTTTTAACCTTTAAATTATTATGCCAAAATATCTAGCTGATATTGCAATGCACACAAAATAATCTCCCTTATATTACAAGCCTGGCTCCGGAGGGCGGCCGATTTCCTAATATCACACGTTATATTTCTAGGGCGCAAGTTGTATGTATCCGATACCTTCAACCCGCGACTTGCTGATTTGACACTCGCTGATTGCATCGATACAATTTGACTTCCTCTGCGGGGTTTGACAATACGTGGCAAGGTTGTTCTTCGACATCAAGTAAAACTGTCGAATGGAAGAGCCAAGCCAATGCTAAGTTTCTATCAGTTACTTAAAGAAAGTCGTAAGTCGAACTACTAAGGACATGCCGAACAAATTAGCCTCCATTAGGCCTATTCTAGGCGCAATAGAGTAATTGAAACTTTCGCAGATAACATCAGCGCAACACAAATAAGCACGTAAATAGTTCCTCTAGTCGAATTTACGTATTTCTTCAATTAACTGTGTGAAATGATTCCATATTTATAGATTTTAAGACATCAAGGAAGAAGAATGGAGATGTATTTTACAATGAAAGGCTTGTTGTGAAGTCAGTGGGCACGGTTGAGCATATATCCGAATACTATTACAATATTTTATATCTACTTTTAATTACCCACAATAACCGTTCAGTCTGCAAATTTGATTCTAGCATATTATTATATCGAGAAATTACTAATAATTATTACTTTCTGAATTACATATCTTGGAAGTTTATTTGAAATTTGAAAATCTTTATACAAGAACATTGTCTTACAAATTGATCTATAGATCGATCAATGCATGACCATAATAAAATTATCTTTGACGAATATTTATAGTAATTTTATTCGTGACGCATTTTACGGTACCTCTATTGCTTTTAAAGATGTTCCACGTTGTAGAACCACCTGAAGTGGTTGTCTTTTAAGTTCAATAACTCGCACTTATATAGAAATAGCCTCAAAATCTCAGATTTCCTTCTTTTCTCATGCACATTCAGAAAAGAAGTTTCTCGCAATAGTTCAGCTGTTAAACATACATTCCTGAACTACTGGTGATAAACTGAGGTCTTATATAACAACCACGCGAATTACTATAATGGGGTTTGCTTTTTGGTAAATGACAAAAACCTTTTATTTTTCGTTTAGTTGTTATGATCCGTGTATTGGTTCCAAACAGATGTTCTCATATACCATCGTGTATCTAAGTCAATGGAATAACGTCTCGTTATTGCTTACAATTTTGTCCGCCTGTACTTTTTGAATTTGATGTCAAACAAATAGATACAAGTACAACACTTAATAAAGAGCCTTATTTTTAATTCTGACAGGCTCAAATGTTAAATGAGGGTTTTTGCAAATGCAAAATCCGATAGATGGTGTTACGTTGACGTCAGTGGGTCTAATTTGAAGCGGACGTTACGACCGAATCGCTGTTCCCCTCCCTTTCACACGCGCTGTGAGCACGTCCATTTGAATGCGATAGGTATATTCTCATTCGTTACGGGACGACTTCATTTTAAGCCACCAGGTCCAACAACGAGTGGATTGGTTACATTTGACGTATCATATCAAAATTATGAAACAACCAATGTCGTCTAAGTTGGAACTGACCCCAACGTAACGCCTATCGGATTTTGCATTTGCAAAAACCCTCACGCTTCTCTTTGATGAAATAATAGTCGCATGTTTGATAACCGTTTATTATTACTAGAGCATAAGTAACAAAGGCGTGTGCCGACTCTCGGAGCTGGTCGCAGCGGTCCACTAGCCCCACGGGACGCGAGATTACTGCGCTACATCATACTGTGATAATGAATACCGCGTACTGGCTAATCGCTATACTGTAACCACTCACTCGAGGGGGTTGGGGGAATACCCTCCCCCCAAGATTTAAAACATGAGGGCTAACAACGAAACAGTCTCGAACTTTGGCGTGTTCGATATGAAATCAAATTTGGGTACATATACAGTAGTGTTTTCAAAATGTCATAAGAACCTTCTATGCCTAGCGCTGGATATTTTTCTTGTGATATTTTGAAAACACGAAATGACCATACAGAGTGTATCTGTTAACATTTACATCCCTTTAACCACGTCTCCTGACAATAATTCTGAACAACATGGTTCTATCACTTTTGGAAATTCGATAAAAAAAATCAAACTTTCCATATAAAGTCGGTCAACTTATACGTCGTAGAACAAATGTTGTTCAGAATGGTTGGTACAAGACGAAGGGACAACGTTCACAGATACCACTCACTACTCAATGAGATTGTGAGACAAGAGTCTAGCACACATATAAATACATCCGTGGAGCTAGTGGATTGGTCGCTTGGCGGGGGTCGCAGGGAAGGAAGGCTTACGCGACGTAGTTGTACTGGTTGGGGTTGTCGCGGTCGCGCTCCATGTAGTCTCGGTCTATCAGCGATTCGATACGTTTCTTTAGGTCGGCGGGCTGATGGGGCAAAAGAAAGAACGAACATGTAAAACATTGGGTTTAAAATGTTTAGTCCTTAAATATAAAAATAGGGTTATAATAGCTTAATAAGTGTTATCCCAATGTTTGTACCCCCAGTATATGGTCGTCAGACCCAAAAGCCTTAAAGGCAAAAACAATTGATTTTCTATTGTGACTGCTGTCTGTCTTACGATGATATAGGCCAGTGGTTCCTAACCTGGGGGTAATTAGCTAGGGGTAAACTCAATTCCAACACTACGCTTACCGAGTCGCGGTCTCCACTCAAGGACTTTACGGCTCCAACGGTTGTCAGTTCTGCGGCTAATGTGACCAGCCCACTGCCACTTCGGTTTGTAAGATGGGATGATGACATTCGAAGGCTGGCTAGTGTTGGCTGTATAAGAGTGGCCGAAAATCGGGAGCGGTGGCGTGCATTAGGGGAGACCTTTGTCCAGTAGTGGATGAGTGTGGGTTGCTGATGATGATGATGAAACTCAATTCCCTTGTTCACAGGGCTAGTGACATTGTAAAGGTTAGGAACCACTGCTATAGGTTGATACATTGTGAACGTACCTTAACGGGGAACTTGAGCTGGTTGTAAAGCTCGGAGATGAGCAGGTTGTGCGAGAGCGCCTTGCGCATCTTCATGACGCGCACGATGGCCGCGTCGATCTGGTACTGCCGGTCCTGGAACACGCGCTCCTCCGTCGCCTTCTGCTCCTCGCTCTGTGACACGATAGACACATTACATACAATATCAATATGAGAAACTATGGAACAGATTCAGTGGTAGTGAATGCTGCGTCTGGGCCAAGGGTTGCGGGTTCGATCCCCGCACAGTACAAACATTTGTGTGCATGAACATGTCTGTTTGTATTGGTCTGGGTGTTTTCTATGTATTGTAAGTATGTATTTACAAAAGAAAAGTATTATATGTATATATTTGTAATCCCACTGTTGGTTCTGATATCTGTAACACAGGTGCTTGAGCTACCTATCTCAGAGTCAGATCAATGTATGTGATGATGTAGTGAAATAATATAATATATATTATATTGCCTCTAAAGTCAGAGAGCCTAATTTGAAGCGGACTGTACGGACCCAATCGGAGTTCCTTTCTTTTATGGGGTTTGGGAATGCTCTCCATGAAAAAGGAAGATCTTCCGCCGAGCCGGGTGGTATTGGCTCGGGGACCAAGGCGGACCTCGGTCCCCGAAGAACAAAAAGAAGAAGGTTGGCAGTGCACTTGTAACTCCACTGGTGTTGCAAGTGTTCATGGGCGGCGGCAATTGCTTACCATCAGGTGATCCACCTGCTCGCTTGCTACTTATCACATAAAAAAAAAAGAAAAACGAAGATGGTACACCGGAGTGTCTTCTTCGTTTGTCCTATATGTTCCAAGTAGACATGCGAACTTTGCTTTCGCGATGTAGGATTATAGGAGAATTTGAATCTCGTATGGAACAGTCAAATTAGCGCCATCTACTGTCGGTTGGACGGTACTGTAGTGGCAACTTCTTTTTTGGGCGATGGTAGATGTAGCCACAATTTATTAAGTAAGTAAGTAAGTAAAACATTTATTGACCACAAACAGAATAGATAACATATAACACAAAAATAGTAGGACACAGGGTCTTAGTATTATACGCTTTTTCTTCGAATGTGACAAGTACATAATATTCTCATTCGTTACAAGCCTCCCGTCTCAAAGGTTCAAAGCCCCAGTTTCGCTGGACACTCACCGTCTCCTTCATCTGTATCTGGTTGATCTTGATGCGGAACAGCTTGTTGGTGAAGTCGGCGTTGAAGGCGAAGGCGTCGGCGTCGCCCACCTCGCGGCCGCGCGGCGCCTTGGCCAGCACGCGCGCCTTGCCGCACGCCAGCGACTGCAGCGTGCGCTTCAGCTCGCCGGCCTGCAAAACACATATTCATACATCTATTTGCTTAATTAATCCTAACTTATTAACTAAAATTATAAATACGAAAGTAACTGTCTGTCTGTTACTCCTTCACGCCAAAACTACTGAACGGATTTGAATGAAATACATCTATTTGCTTAATAAATCCTATACCCAAAACTGGAATTCAAGACCAAAAAATCTACTACAATGTTGCTACTGCAAAAAAATATGCCAAAAATAATGCCAAAAAGGTTGGCGAAACCTAAAAACGTCACTTAAAAATTACATAAGTGACTTTAAGAGATTTGACAGTGACGTATCTGTTGTAGAAATCTACGGTTTGGTCTTGAATTCCAGTTTAGAGTATAACATCCTAATTAAAATTATAAATACGAAAGTAACTGTCTGTCTGTTACTTCTTCACGCCAAAACTACTGAACGGGTTTAAATGAAATTTGGTATACAGATGGTATAGACCCTGATAAAGAACATTTACGCTACTTTTTATTTTAAACGGTTTTATTTAGATCACCCCGAAAAGGGGATTAAAAAGGTTGGCAGCGCACTTGTAACTCCACTGGTTACAAGGGTCCATGAGCGCCGGCAATAAATGACTATGAAAGATACTCTCCCCCCAGGACACAATTTACCATGGCAAACGTGGAAGTCCTTAAACCGGTTGCACACTCGATCTGGGGATCGAACCCACGACCTTTGGCGTATGAGACAGTGTCATTACCAGTTGCGCCATCCAGCCAGTCAATAGAAACATGTGTACTAAAATATGTTACAGCAAAATTCAAACTTGTCAACCAACAATATTACCGATTCGTAATTCTTTTGTTTTAATGTGTTTAAAATGGTTAAAAAGTTTTTTAATTCAACCAACGGGTGGAATACCTATGTTTATATAAGACATTTTATATAAATATAGAGTCGTACCATTCATTATTCTAATAAAAACTGATTAAAAATAATAACTTACCTCAATATTGGTATTAGCTCTAATATCTTCGAAAGAGAGGTTGTCTCCGTCGTTAAACAGAAGCAGGACTAATGCTTGAAATAGCGATACCTGTAATTCTTTGTTACCCTGAGAAACAAAAGAAAATCTTTGTAAATTTTTTCACGTTCATCTTCTATCTATATCTATACTATTATAAAGAGATAACTTCTATAGACAACGACAAGGCTTATAGGTAAACCGAAAACACGAAACGCTTGCGCGATGGAATTTAGCACAGCGCCATCTATTAGTTCATTTATGAATTACGGTCCCGAAGCGAAGTGAGGGCGGGCCAATAGTTAAATATAAAGCTGTATATTGTGTGACCACAAACTATTGAAAGATTACATAACAAAGTAAAGGATTCCGAAAGTGATATGACACCAGGTGGAGACCATATTTAAAGGGCAGTCAGGCGCTGTGTATCGTCGAGTGAGTGAGGGTACCGGATGCTTAATTGGGGGACAGGGGTTTAAAGTTTGGCAGCGCAATTGTGTCAATGCGATCGCCAACAGTCGTTACCATCATCAAGTGATCCGTCTGATTGTCTGTCATCTATCCCATAAATAAAAAGTAAAGTATCAGCTAATATACTGTCTCACTGCAGGACAAGCCCTCCATCCTAGTTATTGTTGGTTAACTTATGAATGAATGTATATAAGTACTTTTTTAATGGACACAAAACCGAGGTATAAAACTTAAAAATAGATATTACAGGAGTGATGTACAACAAAGACGGCCTTATCACTATGAGCGATCTCTTCCAGGCAACATTTACTGATATTTTTAAAAATAGTTTTTGTCGCAATAAATACATTTTTATTATATTTAGTGTCACCTGTGTGAAGTGCGCGCGCAGCACGCAGTGTCCGAGCGTGGCCTGCCACTGCAGCTTGCGGCCGGAGTGCTTGGCCAGGTAGAACTTGGCGAAGTGGTCCTGCTGGCGCGTCAGCGCGGGCGGCAGGCGCACGTCGGCCAAGGGGTACGTGGGCCAGAACCCCGCCGTCAGGATGTACACGCTCAGCTCTAGGCCTCCCTCGCCGCTACTACTACCCGCCGCCCTCCGCGCCGCCCGCCAGGTGCTGCGCGATGATGGAAATACATGCTTACTTAACTTAATCTTTTACAAATAAGTTCAATGTGTTAATTTTATTTTAAATTCTGCTTTTTAACCTTATTATGCATTCTACAGTGGCCAGCACATCAAGTTACTACAATCTGTCAAATTTCCTCAGTTGATATGAACCAAACACGTTTGACATAAAAGTGAGGTTCGATTGAAGAAATTTGACAGATTGTAGTAACTTGATGTGCAGGCCACCGTACATCACGCTTTGTTACTAAATTCTGTTGTTTTAATTTTTATTGTGTGTGTGTATGTGTGTCAGTGTTTAATGCGAATAAACGGCTTATCTATCTATCTAAAAATAAACATTTCTCATTTGTGAAAACATGAGTACAAAAATACAGATGGAAATTTTAACTTAGTCCCATATGTTTCGCCCTTCGAGCATACAGATACAGAGAAATATTTATCTGTCCATGTTCACATTTCATTCAATAGTATAATGAACAACGAAACCAACAAATATTAACAGGGCGATGTCTCCAAGGACGCAACTATAACATATAATATTACATGTCCGTACAGCATCGAGTCGAGCGGAAAAAAATAGATTTTTGTGTAGGTACACTACATACCTATTATCACGTGACGTACAACGGACCAAAAAAATGTCTAAGTTCGAATAATAGAGTCCAATTTACCATAATCCAATAAGAAGTGAAAAAAAAAGCCCTCTAACACTTTAAATCATCAAAATAAGATAAAAATCCTCCTCCCCTGCTCTCAAGGACCTTTCCACCCCAACGGCCGTATGTTATCCTCGCAATGGGCCCTGCCCACTGCAACTTGAGCTACGCAATTCTTTGGGCTAAGTCCATGACCTATCTCCTAACACGATCACGCAAAGAGACTCCAAGCCCACTCCATTGCCCTCTGAGTGACTTTGAGCCTTCTCAAGCCTGTAAACGAACCTGTTTATACGTAATATTGATATCCTTGGACAGCTCCATGTCCTTGAACATGCCCTCGAGCTTGCACGTGAAGCCGCCGCCGCACTCCTGCTTCAGCTTGCTCAGCATCGACTTCTCCGCGTCCACCGACGCCGACTTGCCCACCAGCAGCCGCTTGGCTAGGTCCTGCGAGTCAAGTTCATTCATTTGAAACTGAAGCCTGAAGTAATATATAATGATTATAAAAAGTTAAATTCAGATTTAATGTCATTTCTCCTCTAGCTAAAATTTTCTCCCACTATCCAAAATGTCCCCCCCCCCCTTCAACTACAATTATTGCGTAGTCCCCTCTTACTATTTAAAATTATCTCCCTTTTAACGATAATAACTTTGTAATCTTCATCCACTATCCAAAATTTGCACCCTAGATAGAGAATAGAAATGGGGAGGATTAAGGGAGTCATTACTACCTACATAATTTAGGATAGTGGGAGGGGATTACTAAATAACTTTGTAATCCCCTTTCACTATCCACAATTTTTGCATCTTCTTTCTACGGCAATAATATTGTAGTCCCTTCACACTATCCAAAATTTACGCTCTCTCCCTTTCTACGGCAGTAATTTTGTTGTCCTCTCCCACTATCCAAAATTTGACCTCTTTGAACGGCAATAATTATAGTAGTCTTTTCTACTATCCAAAAATTTGTGACCCCCTTACTACGGTAGTTAATTTCTAATACCCTCCCACCATCAAAAACTTGTGATTCCGCTTCCACAATGAAACATTGGTGAAACCATATACTACTAAGGTGTAAAGTACGTGTACGAACCTTCTTGTAGAAGGCCTCGAAGACGTCCTTGCCGTGGATGAAGCGGAACAGCACCATGATCTTGTCCAGCAGCCGCTCCAGCTCCTCCTCCGTGGCCTCCTTGTTGCCCGCGCGCAGCTTCACGTCCACGAACTTGGCTGGAGCGAGACAACGACAACCACTTCTTACTACAGTCCGGGATTAGTAATAAACCGCTTCCGAAGAACAAAGTCCGATCTCCTATAATAAACATTATTGCAAATCGGACTTTATTCTTTGGAACAGAAAGTCCCATTTCCTATATCAAACATATTGCAAATCGGACTTTACTTCTTTGGAAGTAGTTAAAACTTACTCTAAAGGTTATTCCCTCCCTCAATTAAATTATAGACTTTATGTTATTCTGTAAGCTGTATTATAGTGAAGTTTCATCCAAATCTATTTAGTGTTTTCGTGAAAAAAAAAAAACAACAAACTTACGTTTTCTCAAACTCTAAAATTCATTTTGTATGAATTTAATTACTACCATTATCATTTTCCTAGCGGTTTAGGTAACTTCAGTCTCAGTTATAAATAGAAATATCGATATAGATCGCAATTTTGATCGAAAATCTCCATTTTCAACTCAACCTCCATCCCTCCCTTCCCCTTAAAAGGATAGATTGATGTGATGACGTATCATATGGCACTGATCCCCATCAGTCCCGGAGCATCAGGCCACCTACCTATGAGCTCGGCGGGCTTGTTCTGGCGCTGGTTGATGAAGTGCTCGAAGGCCTCGCGCACGGAGTACGTGAAGCGCTCGTTGCGCTGGAAGCAGGTGGCCACCACGTGGTCCAGCTGCTCCTTGACGTATCATTATGCTTGACGACTCGTTTAGCGCAATGGTTTGAGCGCCGGTTAAGACGCAAGGGTCGCGGGTTCGATTCCTGCACTAACACAAATGGTGTTTGTGGTTCCTTCGTTTTTTCTGGTTTCCATAGTACAAGGGAAAACCTTAGTTTGGGACCAGGACAATGTATGTGATGTTGTCTCAATTTATTTATTATTATTTATTTATATGGTACTGATCCCCATCAGTCCCGGAGCATCAGGCCACCTACCTATGAGCTCGGCGGGCTTGTTCTGTCGCTGGTTGATGAAGTGCTCGAAGGCCTCGCGCACGGAGTACGTGAAGCGCTCGTTGCGCTGGAAGCAGGTGGCCACCACGTGGTCCAGCTGCTCCTTGACGTATCATATGGTACTGATCCCCATCAGTCCCGGAGCATCAGGCCACCTACCTATGAGCTCGGCGGGCTTGTTCTGTCGCTGGTTGATGAAGTGCTCGAAGGCCTCGCGCACGGAGTACGTGAAGCGCTCGTTGCGCTGGAAGCAGGTGGCCACCACGTGGTCCAGCTGCTCCTTGACGTATCATATGGTACTGATCCCCATCAGTCCCGGAGCATCAGGCCACCTACCTATGAGCTCGGCGGGCTTGTTCTGGCGCTGGTTGATGAAGTGCTCGAAGGCCTCGCGCACGGAGTACGTGAAGCGCTCGTTGCGCTGGAAGCAGGTGGCCACCACGTGGTCCAGCTGCTCCTTGACGTATCATATGGTACTGATCCCCATCAGTCCCGGAGCATCAGGCCACCTACCTATGAGCTCGGCGGGCTTGTTCTGGCGCTGGTTGATGAAGTGCTCGAAGGCCTCGCGCACGGAGTACGTGAAGCGCTCGTTGCGCTGGAAGCAGGTGGCCACCACGTGGTCCAGCTGCTCCTTGAACTCCAGCAGCTCCGCCACCATCGTCTTGTCGCGCTCCGGCTCTATCACTATCGTGCGACCTTTTTTCTGTAATAAACATTCAACAAAATTATGAATGAATACCACCGTGTACCATCGTATCACAGAAAACCGGCGTGAAGTAGTGCATGGGCTGTGTTTCACTGCGTGAGTTAGGGTACCGGAAGACCAATCCAGGGGAAGGGGGGTTAAAAGGTAAGCAGCGCACTTGTGACACCACTGGTGTTGCAGGTGTCCATGGGCGGTGGTAATCGCTTACCCTCTGTATATCATAAAAAAAGGATAAATCTTAATTTGACACTGTATACAGCAAGGAAACTTTGCCAACTTAATCTACGCAACACTAAAGAAAATTAAAATAGAACAACAAATGTGTAGACTGAGGTCCAACTTCAACGTCATTGGTCGTTTAGTGAGATTTTGACATCTCATACAAAAAATAACCAATCACCGTGTCGTTGGACTTCAGTTCACAGGTACGCTATCTAACGGAATTTTCACACGCGGTAGCCCCCATTGAGGGATAATGTATGGGGATGACACATTGACCTCTGTCAGTTTACTCGACATGATTAAAAATCAGAGTTTAGATAGGTATTAGAAGAAATAAATAAATAAACCGAACAGAACAGAAAACCGGCGTGAAGCAGCCCCTGTGCTGTGTTTCGCCGAGTGAGTGAGGGTACCGGAGGCCCATCGGGGGGAAGGGGATAAAAGGTTAGCAGCGCACTTGTGACTCCACTGGTGTTGCAGGTGTCCATGGGCGGCGGCAATTGCTTACCATCAGGTGATCCGCCTGCTCGCCTGCTACCTATCACATAAAAAAAAATAAACGCACTTGTGTATAAAATAAGTATACACTTATGTATAGAAGTTAGTCACATTTGATTTTGTTACATGACTAACCTTGATGTAAGCGTTGAAGTGGTTGCAGAGCTCGTTGAGTCCGTCCTTGACGCGGCTGAAGAGGCTGTAGAGCGTGGTGAGGTCGGGCAGGCGCGGGCCGTCCATCAGCGCGTCCAGCCCCTTGCTCAGGATGCCCGCCAGGTGCTCGCTCAGCAGCTGCCGCTCCACGCAGTGGATTAGCTGCCATCTGGAACCAACGGATATACGATCAGAATAGGGGCTATTGCGTGTGAGAAATACACTAGATCAGTGGTATAAATAAAAAGGATGGTGCTCAGATGGTACTGTCAAACAAAAATTCAACCACCATACTGTTGAGATTTGTTTGAACGTCATGAAACAACAAGGTAAATTTTCCCTGGCACTAAGATTGTGTCAGTGACTATTGCTCTTTGTTATTTATGATATAACGTCATGCCAAGTTGGATTAGAAAAGTTAACCTTAGTGATTGTTACATCTTGCTGAAACTTTTGTCAAAAGTGGTAGACCACTTTGTTGGCTGACTGTACACTACATGGGTATATCTAGTACCAGTGGCTCGCCCTTACTTCGTTTCGGGACAGTAGTTCCACTGTCTACCAATAGATGGCGCTGGGCGTCGGTTTCGATTTTTCGGTTTGTATATAAGGTTTGTCGATGTCGAGTTTATCTCTTTATAAATAGTATAGAAGATAGATAAAAACATAGCCCTCACTTGGTGGAGTGGTCGAGGTAGTGCAGCAGGCGCTCGTTCTCCTCGCGCAGGCGCTTCTCCACGTGCGCCAGGTACTGCGGCACGCCCAGCTCGCGCATCAGCCGCTGGCCCTCCGCCATGTACAGCCGCTCCGTGCCCAGCAGGAACCGACCGGCACAAGAATCAATAAACATATACAACAATCATATCTTCAATCACTCTGCAGCTATCAATTAGGTAAATACTTCAAGGTGAAACGTGATTCATGTCATCTCAGTAAAAAACCGTAATACTGGTGGCTATCAGCCGCACTCTTCGAGTCTGCACATAAAGGCCAAATGACGTCTCTAAACTCAGATTTTTGTCATGTGGAGTAAACTGACAGACGTCGAATGTGTCATCCCATATATTAATACTCAATTTGGCAGAAACAAAATGTCAAAATGTACAGAAACTTGACATTTGCATCTGTCAGTTTATTTCACATGATTAAAAATTAGAGTATACATTATTTGATGTTATTGTTCATTATTTTAATCATGAGTGGTATTGAAGCAAAATAAGGGTCAACATTAGCCAAACACATAACTATTATTCGCTGAGAGTTTAGGCTCACTGCGCGTTATCACCTTATTTATAAATCATATAATGTAAATATCCTGAGATTGCCCATAAAAAGTATTTTCCCTTCCTTTGTGATGGATGGACAAAAGATGAAATAGACTGCCTAGCCTACCTATAAATAGTCTAGTTAACATACTTGTGTTCGAACGCGTCCTGGTATATCTGCAGGTCGGAGAGCATCCGCAGCAGGCTCTTGAGCAGCGAGCGGTCGACGGCGTCGCCGCCGCGCTCCTTCTCGATCAGCAGCAGCAGCCCGTCCACCGTGCGCGTCTGCACCAGCGTGTTCATCGCTATGTGGTGCCGGAACAGGTCCAGGCCCATGTCCCTGTAAGGAACACAACGGTACACTTGCTTGATGCGACAGAATATGGTATGTCACCGTAGAATGGTCAGAACCGTAAGTTGATCCTAACTAATATTATAAATGCGAAAGTAACTCTGTCTGTTACTCTTTCGCGCCAAAACTAATGAATGGATTTGAATGAAATTTGGTATACAGATGATCTAGACCCTGAGAAAGAACATAGGCTACTTTTTATTGCGAAAAGGGGGTTGTAAGGGGTAAACATTATTAAATAATTAAAAATGCTACCCAAAGATACTATTCCACGGGGAGCAAGTCACAGGTAACAGCTAGTATAATATAAAAACGGTATAATCTCACCATATAGAATGTATGCTAGGATTTTGTAGCACATAAGTGCGATCGAGGTAGAGGAAGATGCTGCGGATCATGATCATCTGGCGGCAGTGCGCGCGCCAGCAGTCGTCCATGCGCTTGAGGAACACCTGCCGGTCCATGCTCTCCGAGAGGAACTGCTCGATGTTGGCCTTCACGTGGGCCTCCACCAGGTTTGTCAGGTTCACGTACAGTTGTGATGCCATCTACAAATCATTACAAATTGTTAGAGTTATGGTTATGAATACCTTTGCCTTTCATTTGGTGTTTCTGTTCTTATGGAAGTTTTAAGATTCATGTTTCTTATTTGAAATACACCTAAATCATACTTTTTTAGCTGTCTTACTCACTTTTCGAGGGCATTATACTTATAAAAACATTTTTTTTTTCGTTCGTCTAATCTCAGAGGGAAAGCATACTTTTACAAGAGTTGAGATAAAGTATAATTAAACATTTAAAAATATTGATAAGTATTTTTGCCTATCATGGTCACATCTATGCTGATAGTATATTTTTTTTATGGGGGTTGTCTCTGCTTACTTTTCATAAATTCAGGAAGAGAAAATTTTATCAACCATTTTGCTGACAAGGGGTGGGAGGGGGGTCAAATTTCCCAAAAAATCTGCTTACATAATACTTGAATGGTCCCACATATTATGTTTTGAGTGGATAACCAAAACATACTGTGCATAAGTCTAAGAAAATAAATAACAAGTAGGAAGGAATAAATGTGCCAAGAAGCTATGCCACTAATTTATCAGCACAAGTAATTAAAATATTTGGCAAAAATACTGTGACATGTTATTAAAAGGGTTAAGATGTCAGGTAAACACTGATTAGTTACAGTATGAATCAGTGCAATATGTTGATAGTGAGGTTGGAGTTTAACTATTAACAGTGACATTCGAATGCGTACCTATTTTGTAGGAAACTTGCAATGACCTTATCTTAGTGATTTTCCTTTGTTATTGTAAGTACCAACACTATTTACATTACTACTTGGATAAAATGATTTAATGAAATTTATCCAATCTGGAATTATTGTGATAAAATTGCATTCATGGAATGTCAACAAGAGTTGCGCTGGAAGTCTGTAACTAACTTATGATGTATAGTCAATCAGTTGAATAAATTTTAGGTTAGTCCATGAATTATTTATGTGTTGCTCAATAACTTAAGACATAAATGATCATTGTTAGGATTATAATGATATTTTACATACGCAAACACACACACAAGTTTACTTTCTGCAAAGCCTATAGGAATAATGTAATTAAACAGGCATTGCAGATGAGTGCTTCATATGAAAAATGTAATTAGCCAATATGATAATTAAGAGCACTGAGACTAAAAAAGAGAAAATTAGAACACTCCGGAGAGATAGTCCTCCGAAGACAACGAAATGGCCATTTACTAAGGGGTTAGTTTTTTACAGGTACTACTGATTTCACCATAACATTAACTAAAAAAAAATAATATTTATATTGTTTCTTTATAAAGAATCTCAAAAGTATTTACTTTCGTAAATTAGTAGAAAATCAAAAAATGAGGTTCTCATCATGCACAGCATTTGTTTACCTTATGGCTGCACATATTCTCCACAGCCTGGTACAGCTCCTCCAGCGAGTAGGCGATAGCCTTGGACGTCTGGATGGCGATCACCGCCTCGCGCAGCTTGCTCCATGTCGTCTCCTGGTAGTTCTCCGGCAAGTTCGGTTTGCCTGAAACCACCACAACACTCTAAACCTCGCCAACATTTAGGTTATAACAATGACATGACGACAACCAAAGCGTAAACATACTTTTGAAATTCTTTATTACTAATTTCTTCGCCGTTGCTCCAGGCTTGTTCATCATCGTCGTGATGGTTCCGTTGGTGTTCGGGGCCAACATTGAGAAGTTGGATTTCTTCTCGTTGGCACTCATTTCGTCTGATTTTGATCTTTTATTATTGCACTGTTCGTTGGTAGGAAGGATACGTTTTCTACACGGATTTCCACCCTCCTCAGCCGACACTGCCGTTTTAGCTAAACCCGACATAAGAAAGCATGTTATGGCCGCAGCCAATGCATTAATTAAATATTACAATTAACTCTAATTATCTATAAAATACAAATAAAAATAGAAGCGATCAGTCAGTGTTCACTACAATCACCACCATTAGGATAAGTTTGACAATTTCCAAGCGAGAGGGCGCTGTTTCCGTAAAACTGTCAAAATGTTGACAGTTTATGAGTCTATTCTCTATGAATAGGGATGTGAACACATTACTTTTGAGCTTAGTTGATGCTTTTATTCATACATGTGTCTCATGCATTATTTTATAACGTATTTGGAATGGACCTAGCTCTTGGAGTAAGAGCGCCAAATGCAAAATACCGTTGATGTTTGATTTGGATGCTAGCTATTGCAAATAACGCCTCCTAGCGTTCAGCAGCCAAATTTCTTCTCAAAACTGAAATTCGTGGAAGGGAATTCCGTGAGAAACGCACAGTAATACGGGATATCGCCAATTACATCACGATGGTGAGGATGGAATGAGAACCGCTCTTGCGTGCGTGCATTTAAAATTCACTCAACATACATTGACCTGAACTTAAGCACGTGTTAGATATCAGACAACAGAGCATCACAATATAATACCCATCTATAAAATAAATACTTACACCGTTATAATTTTTATCGTTTTAATGCCGAAGCTCTCTTAATAGGCAGAATGAATAAAGGCCTCTTTATGGATAAGCAGATTTTTATTTTGGTTTTTTTGATGATCTAACATGCTAAAGGGGCTTTATTCGAGTTACCTATTGATGATTGTGAGGCTTTGGGGTTAAAACGGCAAAAATATTACACCCAAGAAATTGAACAAACAAGTTTTTCACACACATTGCAGGGCAAAGGCCTCCATCATAGAAATCAGTCATCGCTCTATAATGACGTAACCACCACGCTTGCCTAATGCGGTAGGTGATCGCAAACCCGAGCCACAGGCTCGATCCGGGAATCGCACCCAGGATCCCCCGAGATCACGGCCCTGTACCTAAAGACTTAAACCACTAGACAATCGGGGCAGAGCTGTCCATAACTCCATAGTCCATTCGTGTGATAAGCACTTGTGCTTGTTCAGTGTCTGAGTGTTAAAATATGTATTTTTGTAAGTAGGTATTTATTGTGATCCTCTGTTATCTGATATCTGTAACACAAGTGCTTGAGCTACTTAGTACGGAATCGGGTCAATGTATATGAATGTTGTGTGAATTAAAAAAAATGTTGTTTCCTTTATACTTACAAGTCTGGAATAAAATTGAAACCCGATAGCTACAATTAGGAGCAGCACGTTTCGCAAGGACTATCGAATGCTTTACCTGCGCGCACGCACCTGCCGAGGCGACGACATCTGCCAGCTTCCGAGTATCTGTGATAAAAAAGACATTTCGATATTTTGAATTACGATCAAAACTGGTTATCGTAATTAAAATATTTTTTATTTATGTGAGAGGTAGCAGACGAGCAGACGGATCACCTGATGGTAACCGATTGCCACCGCCCATAGACACCTGCAACATCAGTACGCTGCCAACCTTTAACTCCCTTTCCCCCCAATTGGCGTCCGGTACCCTCACCCACTCGACTGCTTTACGCTGCTTTACATCCGTGTAATCTAGATAAAAGTAAAAAGATATACCTACCTCTTCTACTACTACTTACTCAAACTTAGAACTAAGTAGTTAGAGTCATTCTTCGAGATGTAGTTTTCGTCAGTCAGTAGGATCTACTATTCTTTCGAAATAAGTAAATCATATCGTACAAAATAGTTGAAAGTCGTAAATAAATCAATCGTTTTAGATTATGGGGTACCTACCTACTAAAGTACCTAGGATAAAATTTTTATCTATGCTGGCTATGATAAGTAGGTAAATAAATCTTATAATCAAAAGAGGAAAAAGTAAAGTACGAGTAGAACTTTTGATTGATTTATTTATTATGGTCCGCCAACAACATATCACACAAAAATTAATAAGTTACGTTTGATTTCAAAATGAATTACATAAGTATATTGTATGTGCCATCTCTTATTATTTTCTTTTTATTTGGTGTAGGTAGGTAGTTAGACTTATCCAACATTTTGTGTCGTTTAGTAGATTGGAAATAATGGTTCCGACCTGATTATTTACGGGTCACTTCGCTAGTTTTTCTTGGCAGAAGATGCCTGGAGAAACCTTACGAGAAAATGCTCACCGGGTAGGGACCTAATAAAGAAGAAATAGTTATATATTTATTTTAATATTTAAAAATATGTCAATGGGAAAGTTCATGCTTCTAGGATATGAATTAAGCATTAAAGAAGCACAATCACCTGCAATTAATGTGGGGTCACGTGCAATCAATCCCAGCAGTCTAACTGCGGCACTCCAAGACGTCAATTAACTTTAATTGTCGCTTAAGAAAAAAATATTGTTCATATTATATTTTAATACGCATAAGGACTATCTTGAGCAATGTCGTCTCTGGACAATTTTTATAGGGCCATAGCAAAAGTTAGCCGATGATTGTAATGTGACCAAATTTTGGTGAAATAGGTAGGTACTTAAAGTATTAAACCAATTATCTGGTACCTATTGTTTATTTCTTTAAAGTTATTCAACCTGTTTGGCAATGTAATGGGTCATAAATCAAAGGTATAGAAGGCAATTACTTACCTACCTACTTAGCTTAATAGGTAGAGTATCTACTTATGTGCACTAACAAAAAGTGTTTTTACCATAATATTGAAACTTTAATGGATATTTTAGTGAATGAGCTTTTGATAAATTGTAAGTACAAACTATCCAACTTTCATGAGGATGACTTTGGATAGTAATAGAAATGTTTTGCGGGAATCAAAGCCGAATCCTTGCAACATGTGCTTATCAAACAATTGCTCCAAAGGGGTCATCGTAAAATACAAATAAATATCATACGGCATGGCAATATCGCACAAAGAGCAGGACCGAGAGGGTTTACACAAATAGAAATATAGCAGATGCAAATAACAAGCGAACATCAAAACGGAGTTTTAACAACAGTAAAAAATGCAACGATAATGTTTATCTAATTAAGTGCTATTGTGATGCTCGGCGAGCTGGTGAATTGATTACACCCTCGCAGGAGTAGTGCAGGTCCCGCGCGGGGCGTAACAAGTGGCGCGACGGGCGAAGCGCCCCCGCTCGTCATCCATTCAATCCCGCCCATGCCCCATTCACTCGGGGCTCACTGCGATCGCGTCCTCCGCGGCGGGTGCCACGCCGGAGACGTATCCGAACGTGCTTTACGTTTTCGCGCGCGTTTTTACGTCAACAGTTTTTGTTTTTAATTTATTTAAAAAAAAATGTGTTAATTGACTTTTGTTTTTTTTTTGTGCAAAATGGGTGAACAAACCTTCTCGATGTCTGATGACAGTTTGGAACAGCACATAGTTACCTTGTTTGAGAAGTTGGAGTGCTTGCGTAGTAATGGGAACGGGAATGATGGGTTGCCGGGACGCGTGCCGGCTCGGATGGAGGTGCGGACGCTGTCGCTGTGGAAGGCGGTGGTGGCGGAGTGCGCGGCCTCGTTCCTGTACGTGTTCATAGTCTGCGGCGCGGCGGGCGGCGCCGGCGTCGGCGCCTCGGCCTCCGCCGTGCTGCTAGCCACGGCTCTTGCTTCGGGCTGTGCCATCGCCACCCTGACTTTGTGTTTTGCGAATATATCTGGTAAGTTCCTCTCTGAATACATGGATAGAGAATCTCCTCGGTATCTGGCGGCCGTTTCCCATCCACCTAGCCAGATTCTCTAACTTAACAAACAGAAATTGGTTTCTTATCCTTGAGAGGTGTATGGATCAGTCATCGAGTTATTGTAGATCACGATCCCAAATTACTAGTTCAGGTACCTAGGTTCTAAAAATTATAAAATTTTTAGGTTGGTAAGGACCGATAAAATATATTTTCTTGACTCAAAAGTTTACTAGCAGAGAATGCCGTTGCACATCAAGCCCGCTAGTTTTACACATTATATGCAATAAGGTTTGCAAGAACAATTTGGCTAAACTCTAGCTCTACGTAACGTACATCCATTATTTATTTTAGTAAATTATTTATTTCTTTACTTGTTATCGTGTGTTTTACCAACCCAATTAAGCCGTGGTATAGGTAGTCAACGTTTCTGTTAGGGTTAAAGGCCAACATTGTGGTACATATTTTGATTTACGATCTTTGCCAGTCAGACTTTTCGAGAATAGAGACACTGAAAAGCTTTCTCAAAGAAAATAAAAGAGGCTTTCTAAAATCCAAAATATTACACTAATTAATTTATTGCGCACCGGGTTTTCTCAGGTCTTTTGTAATAATAAACGGCATTTCTGTCGGATGAGCTTAGCTATCCATTCCCTGCGCTGGAAGCGCTACAAAGCGATCCTGCAACAACAAGTAAACACAATAAGCGGACGACATAAACAAAAAGACCTCCTGCCGTGGGAAACGAATAGTCTACAGCGGTAAATTCTTGCGAGAAGCAAGGTGTATTTATTGAGAAATAAGCAGTCACACAGGTGGGAGACATTAATTAAAAATAACAGAAATGGTTGTGTAACCACTGTGTCAGAAGATTAAGAAAGTCTTTTATCGGAAATATTAAGGAGACAAGTTTCTTGAAAGTTGACGCTTGTTTTAAATAAATAAAATACTTATAGGTAGGTAAAGCACTCTTATTATTAGGTATGACAAGTCTTGCTCATAAAAACGCTAATTATTCAAAATATTTTCATTATTGTTATTATAATATAATAACGGTGTACATCCGTTTGTTTTAATTAAAAAAAGAAGCACGTGCACTGGCCACTAACACTACCTGTTTTTTTTTTAATTTTGGAGCAGGTGCGTTCAGATTCGACCCCTGACGGCCATCCCATTCCTAGCTAGGATATGTGTACACTTATGATCATATTTGGTGCCGCCTAGAGCCCAATTAACCCCAGACGTAATTTATTTCCACTTGATAGCGACTGCGGATGAGTTACGCCACTCGGGCAGATGTTCACAATTATGCGCTCCTTTTTAACGAGGGTCGGCTGCGGCGAGAGTTCGCATTTTTTCAACGTAACACCTTTTGCGTTCACGCACGACACGACCATTACGAATTTCAATCTAGTGGTGGATTTAACTGGAGATAACTTCGACTTATCAGCAGGTAGATAATTGGCATGGGACTTTATGAAATTAGTCTTGTTTCGTTTTGAAGTTTCTTTTATGATTTTAATCTAGGTCAAGATACTTTTAATTTTATGTTATAAAAAAAGTATTTTTTTATGTCACAAAAACATAAAAACAAACCAAACATTGACTAGGCTTTGTACTTCACGATAGTGAAAAAGAGCAGATAATGCTCTTTTCTTTCTTCTTTCAAAGCTTTATCCAATCAACACGAAGAGAGTGCTGTAGCTACTCGTATCTTCAACGAGTGGATTTTGTAAGCCAGCTATCGTACTCACGTAGTTCAAAAGAAATACTTCACTCACTAGTTTTTCTACCCTTTGTTTAAAGCTACAAACATCTTAAATGCATTTGCTATTTCACTTAGGTGCACATAAAACGTGAAAGGGGAAGCGTGTCCCTCTTTCTTTGCTCCGACTATCAACTTGAATGAAAATGCTAGTCTACGTGTCTTGTAATTTAGTTTAATTTGCCTCTGTTTGCGAAACTAGAGTAGAGTCTCTCGGCGAAATAAACCTTCAAGTTTCTTGGATGTCTTCAGCTGAGATTGGTTCGTAATTCGTACCGAGAATTTATGTATATCTAATTAACACGCTGACAGCGATAGTGTAGACCGTATTTTATTTAAAAATAAAATATCGCTGACATTTTGAAATTTTAAATTTGGAATTTTCTTTATACGTCACTGGTTGATGACCAGTACTGTTGCTACCTTGGTGCTACTTTGGGTGCTACCTACTTACCAAATTTAAGTGTTACTCTAAAGTTCTAGAACCGTAGAGCTTAACCTAGAGCCACGAGTCCTAACTATAATAGGTAACAGTCAGCCATAGTATTAATTTTATTCCCTAATTACAGTTTTATATCGGTATTAGCTGCTGATGAACCTAATCTTGTTTCGTATTAGACTTGCCGAAGCTCAAAGGCCATTATACTTACGTACAGCAATTAAAGGAACACGTAAACTAATTACCATCATTGTTTAGAGAACAACAACATTCATAAAGCTTCTTCAACAGAAACGGCTTGCTCTAATAATCCTCTTCCTTACAGAGGGATGTAATAATACACTTCCTTACAAAAATAAAATTATCTCGGTGCATTAAACCGCATTATAAATGAACATGGAATATGATGGAGGGACACGTGCGGTCACCCCTTCCCGCCGGCCACAATGACAGTTTAAATTGTCGGATAATAAAAATGACATGAGGTGTGAGCGCGAGGTCTTTGGGCCACAATCACCCACAATTGAACTAATTTTCGCCTCGCGCTTCGCTGGGGGCTGTGACTGATGCGAAAATTATTGACCGGGAAGATTTTGTAAATGTTTAAAATGCTCTATGAAATTTTATTCGAGATAATATTATTTCCGACATGAATGACCTCGAATCGACTCCACAATCGGGTTTCTTTAAGACTATTTTGAAAGTGCTTCTATAGACATCGATAAAACTTATATTAAATAAACCGAACAGGTGAAAAAATACCGTAATGTAATCGACGCTCAACAAAGTGAGTAATAAATATCCCGAAACAAAGTGATTCTACTAGAGTAGCAAACAAAATGCTTAAGTAGTTATCATATATAGAAATGAATAAGAATTACTTTATTTGTAGATAGGTACATAATATATTATGTCTTGTTCCCTTATTTGTAAAACATCTGAGCATTCAAGCCTAATAATAAAAACATTAGGTATTTCCTCAAAATGGAAAGGGCGGTACAAATGTAAATGTAGGAAAATAACATTATATTCTTCCGGATATTACCTTCTCATTAGGATACTAATAAAAAAACAATTTTATTCTCATATGTGAGACATATTGGGGAAGAGGTAATTTCGTATGATGCTGACCATGTACTAAGGTGAATTACCAAAAACAATGCTTGTTTAACTATACCTAAGTAATTAAAAAGGTTCATTTATTAATTTAAAAGGAAAGGAACCCTAAAAAGTGAAAACTGACTGACATTCCGCTGTTTCTTAAAATGTACCTAATGTGTGAACAAACTACGCAGGTACTCATTTGCAGAAACAATCATTAGAGCCTGCACGAACGAGTAAAATCTTAAATTAGTGTCATTTTGAGTATTCAAAGGCTTAACAAATGACGGCTTAAAGCACTAATGTTGCTTTTGGAATGTTTGTGCCGGTTACCTATGTCGTTTGTAACTAATCCCGATTTGAATGGACGCTACGTTGTCCGCCTGACCCCCAATCTCGTACTGCGATATTTGTCGAAAATATTGGTATAAGTACAGAGTGGAAAAAAAATATGGGCCCTGGAGGGAAACTACCTTAAATCTTTAAGGAAAAGAAGCCCCGGGTAACGACCTCTGGCTCGAGGTCCCTATTCGCCCCATGGCTAGATTGACCAGCAGTATTGGCTTATTACATAATCTGTGGTAGGCGTAATAATTTTGAGTGTATCCGCGCGCCCTAATTTTCACTAACGGGTGGACATCCCCGTTTTAACCCGGCTGCCGAAGTTTTAATCGATGCATACACCTTAACATGATAACCCCCGCTCATTATCATAAAGTTACGGTGAAAGAATAAATTTGCCGTTTAGGCGTTTATGGTGAAATGAAACCTTTTCATTAAGGGGGCTCGTACTTAAATTATTTGACGCACGATTAAACCTAAGTACCTACTACTAATTAGTATAAATGGATGCGAAAGTTTAATTGGATTTATGAATGTAGGTAAAGGTACCTAGTTTGTTGCTCTTTCACGCCAAAACGAATGAATGGATTTTGATGAAACTTCACAATGGCGTAGCTTACCTACATATAACACTAATACATATATACCTACAATCCTACATTATATTATTACACCCAGACACTGAACAAAGACAAGTGCTCATCACACGAATGTTTGTCTAGGGAGGAGATCGAACCCACGACCATTGACGTACGTATGAGGCAGGGTCACTATCAAATGCGCCATCCGGCCAGAGGTGTTTTATGTCTCTTCTATAAATGTCTTAAATTCTTCACAATTAAGAAGCCAATATTAGTGGACCAAGCAAGCACCCATAACGCTCATCTCATTATCATAATAAAAGTAACGGTGTTAGAATAATTCCGCCATTTATGATGGAATGGAAGCTTTTCATTACGCGCTGATGAGGCTCGAGCGTGGGAGAGGTGAGTTCGCCTTTATTAGCAGAACTTGAAAGTATTTTGGGCTGGCTACAGAATTCCTGTCTTACCTATACTTTTATAGGTAACACTTAATATTCTAAATATAGAAAATAGTATCAAATTAGGTAGGTATTTTTAAACTTATTCTGTGGTTTTCACGTAAAATAGTGTCATTAGGTATCTATCTCTTATAAATAGGAGGAGCTTTATATGGGCATCCAGCGGTCTTTTTCTCTTCTATTTAAAGATCAGCTCGAGTCACAAAATGGAAGGATTCCATTTTGTGCCTTTGCTGTTATAATTTTATTGGTGACAGTTCACGGGAGACCTTGGGAGGTTACGGCCCAAAAATGTATATTCCAGACGCAAGCGAGAAACAAGCGGAAAGAAAAACATAATTCGAAGTGAAGGAAAACAAGCCCAGAATATAAGCCTCCTTTTTCTTACTTCAACGTGTGTTTAACTTTAAAAGTTTTTGTAATTTGAGTTCAGCAAAAGAAACGCAAAGAAGTCCCTTATGTCTTGTTTTTTGGAAGTAAAATGTTTTAGTCTTTTTAAAAGAGAAAAGATACAGCATGATTACTAAAATTACCTAATGTTTAACCTTCTTGTTATAGGTATGTTTTATCAAATAGAAATATTTTTCTTATACATACTTAGGTAATTGAGATACTTAGGCATGTTAAAAGCTGTATTATAAATATTATTGTTTGCAGATTTAGAGAAGAAATGTTGGCTATTTAAACATGTACTTAGGTAAAAGAAAAGTTTACAAACATAATTTTACAAATTGCGTTAAATTAGAATAATCTTACTTGAACTATCTACTATCCTCTCCGCCTAGTATGCTCGTGAATAAGACATGTATTATTATTATATATGTGTGTGTCTACCTACATTTTATTATATTTAGGTCGTTTTATTATCTTCAAATTAGGTAGATTAGGTTAGATCCATTTACTATTTGGATAAAATAGGTACCTATACGTATTACATACCTAGTAGGTAAAAACCGAGCATCAAAATAATCTGTTTTAGAGGCACATAATTCGTATAAATGTCAACCGGTGCTTGCTGTGCATTCCATTCGTATATTTTAATCAAGGCCGGTTTTTACTGAGCACAGTAAAGTGACAACCACAAGGAATCTTCGCTCTGACGCGAAACATCGCTCACTAAGTATCCGTGTTATTACGCCACGATGTGACGGGATGAGCGAGCATACACGTTCAAATGGTAACTGCTACGTCGGTCCATGAACGAACAGCTGTTAGGAAAAAAACTAATTTATTACCGTAAGTAAATTAATTACTTAATAGAAATCTGGTATTAGCTAATTCCTTTTTGGCTGTATTTCGGTTGCTACACTGTAGTAGCCACACCTGGGCCCAGTTGATTGCTAATTTGTTGCGGGTTCCCGTCGCTGTGTTTATTACGGACGTTGCGGACCCAAAACGCCATCCGAGTAGCCAATTTCTCACATTTATACCCCTTTCTAATTCCGCACCGTATGGATATAATGTTTCACTACCTGGTTACCCGTAGAACATACGGTTCAACTTGGTATTGATCTTGAGGGTTGACAGTTAATTCCCACATCGGCGCCGTTTGTTAATAAAGCAAACTTTTGTTTGATGTTTTTGACAGCTTTATTGTTTGTCGTTTACTTAAGAGGTACCTACAAGAGCAAAACTTAGCTTAGAAAATGATAAATGTAAAGGTGAGCGCTCTACTTCGCGAGGGGCACTACCGTGCCCCTGATTTTATTTCAGACTAGTTTATTATTATCAAAGAAGAAAGTAATTCATATCTTATTATCTTGATACAGCAATCAACTTTGTTCTAATTTTTTTTTATTGCTTGGTTGTGTAAAGGGGTCAAACGAGCAGACGGATACTTGATGCACCTGATGGTAAGCGATTGCCGCCGCCCATGATCATCGACAAGTCCAGTGGAGTCCCAAGAGCGCAATCTATTAAAAGGTGCTCCACTGTGTGTGAAATCTCCTATTTGAACGTCACATACTACTATTCTGTCACTTCACTGCGCATCACCCGACTGCGCCGCGTTTTGCGCATTCCCCTTTATTCGCTAGCTGCATTCGTTTGTCAATGCCCACTCAGGATGCACTCGTCTGAGCAACGCTGGATCTGTTGTGAATTAAAATAAAAGTGTACTCTTTCGCCTTAACGAGTCGAGCGAAGTTAAAACGAGTACTACATTAGATAGGTATGTATAACTAGAGTAACTATCTAATGATTCTGGAACACTAGAAAATCAAATCTGGAAGATGTCTTCTTTTAAGTTGCATGAATTGTATACCACATATCTTTAGGGGGGAAGTATCTTACCAATGGAACATTTTTTGTGACAAGGAGAGGTCCGTGTAAGAGCCAACATAGGTTTTATTGATATTACCGATCTTCTTCACGCTTGTCTTCTGTGAGCCCGTGGAATCACTCCGATTGAGCCCGCCCATTCATGCCGAAGGGTGACTCTTCCACGGTTATTCGCTCAGAGAATCTGGTGAGGATGAATGGGCTGCGGCTCACTGGAGTGATACAACGGCATCACAATAAACCAGCAGGGAGCGATGTGGTTTACTTATTAAAAGTTATCAAATAAGCCAAATTCGCACGACTAACAGTTCGTAAAACTGTCAAACATTTATCAATCATGAGTCAAAAAGTTAGACATGAGATCAAAAACCTTTTGAGCCCCTCGTCAGTCGTCATGCAACTTTAATGAATCCGCCCTGGGTGTTGTTGTTTATGACAAGATAATGTTTTAATATTCTAGGTAAGTAGTCATATTTTACTTACTCCTTCTATTTCTTTGAGAATACCCACTTTTAACTCCGTGCAAAGTCAAACCTGAAGTGGTAAAATCCCAAACGATGTCGGACCAAATAGCGGAAGAACTAAAAATAACACTTAGCGATCAAGCTACAGAATAGGACCTAGGGAGACAACTAAATTTGACGGAATCAAGCAGAGTCACGACCCTCAGCAGTGAGGGACCGATTAGAAGATAGAGAAACCTGAACTAAATTGTTTGTGACCTTCAATGCCTATTCAATAAAGTGCACACAAGTGCGCTACTAAACTTTGACTTCCCCAACTGAGCCTCCGGCACTCTCACTAACTCGACGAAATACAGCGCAGGCGCTGTTTTACGACGGTCTTCTGTGAGGCCGTGGTATCATTGAGGTCGAGCCGGCCCATTCATGCCGAAGCGTAGCTCTCCCACAGTTTGGCATTTACACATGACATGACATTCGACCGAATTTTTATTCCCGTCCCTTCTCAGGCTGTTTGGATGGATACCGCTACGGGACGGTTTCGTTTAGGCCCAGCCAGATGTGGGTAACCTATAAAATGTATGAGATATCCTCATCGCTTCTTGGGATAACACGGTAATGCGAATTCCCGGCTCGGGTTTCACTTTTCCGATGCTAAGCTCCTGATAACACGATATTACCGCAACTCTATATCCATGCAATAAGATGCAGTTTCGTATGTCGATTGGCGGATTTCTATTTAGCGCCGTATGGCATTTGTGGGTTCGCGTGGCAGCATAAATAATTCAGGCTGGTTAAGTTGGAAATGTTAATCTGTAATCGATATAGGTCAGCAGTATATGTGTCGCAGCCGGATGGCATGGATGCTCCCAGCCAGCCTTCGAATGTCATCATCCCAACTTGTCGCAGGGCGTCCAACACTAACGCTTACCGAGTCGCGGTCTCCACTCAAGGACTTTACGGCTCCAACGGTTGTCAGTTTTGCGGCTAATGTGATCAGCCCATAATCTACATGTAATAAGTTTCAATTTCATTAAACGGGAAGGCCGTCTTTTTTTCTCTCTCACTTCCGATTGGTTGGCAATACCTAACGTAAGTATTCCATGCGGGGAAGCCATTAAACAGAACCTTGTAATCAACCCGATAGCGAATATGTAATAGGCTTTAGGGATTGCGTATCGAGCAATGCCTACATGGTAGCTTAGGCCTCGATCGTTTGTAAAGATTTACTCAACCTTTAGGTAAATTAGGTTAACGAGGAAAGCCTTCATAGTCATATACTTCAGATAACGCATTTATGTTCATAGTAAAGATGATAATTTCAATCAAAATTGATACTTTTTTAATGTGCCAGACGAGCAGACGGATCACCTGATTGTATGCAATTGCCGCCGCCCATATATACCTGTAACATCAGACGTAGAGTCGCAAATGCGCTGCCTAACTTTAAAATCCCTTTTCACCCAATTAGGCCGGTACCCTCACTCACTCCACGAAACACAGCGCAGGCGCTGCTTCACGGTCTTCTGTGAGGCCGTGGTGTCACACCGGTCGAGGCCCATTCATGTCGAAGCGAGGCGCACGGTTCATACAGTCCATTACCCCCGCCGTAGCTCACAGGGAGGATCCTAGTCTGTGTGTCTGCTTAAGGTTCAATGACTTGATGGTTTCTAAGCAAAGGAGATAGTTTAAGATAGGTACGTAATTATTAAAATTAATGTCAAATGTTTCGACATCTCACCACCAAACCCAACTCATAATTTATTATGGTTATCAGTTTGACTTGATGTATAATGTTACACAACAGCGGGCCTTATAGGTTATCACTCCCTTGATAAGTATAATTTTTTTTGGCTTTTTCGAAATGGCTCCCATGGTGGCCGTTATTTGGTGAATGTGTTGTTCCTATCCTGCTCGTTAGGCCTATCATTTATGAAACGACATGTTTCAATATTAAGTACTTTTGTTTGATAATTAAGAATAATGTGTAACATTACCACATACAGAGTACATCTTATTATGACTATGAGCGATGGAAGCATACGGGATATCGTAGGGTCGATTGCGACCATACATCATTTTCTGCATCCTAGCATTAGCTCGACGATAAGAGACTACCTGCACGTTTCGGATAGGTAGTTTTTGAAACGTGTGAGCATGATTCCGTTGGTATGGTTTCATAGTGTGTCGGAGATCAGACGGCAGTCGCTTCAATGTAATTAAGTATAGGACTTCCCAAATTCTGAATCATGTGGGCTTTGAAGCGACAGCTTTGCACGCAAACGGGAGTTCCACGCTGAAACAATAATTTATAATATTGTGATATCATACAAAGTGTTTCTGAAAACATAAAGTAGAGTCCCCACAACTTAGCTTGACTGCTGTAACCAGTCAAGCTAAGTTGCGGGAACTGTCAAGAAATGTCAAATAACAATACATTTTTCAAATTAAGTATCTTTTTAACGTATGAAGCTATTTTGTGAAAGGTATTTATTTACATACATTAAGGTGTTCATCGGCATAGTGAGAACTTTTAAGAGTCGCCCCGGAGGTATAGATAGGTGACACAAAAAAACATTTAATGTAAGGGACATTGGACGTCTGCCTATCTCTATTCTATGGTATTTCAGCCTGTGGATTATCTCTTAATTTTCACTGAAATAAACATAGAATGCGGCATTAACTTATTACGGCGCCTAAATAAATAACGTTGATTATTTTTATCAAAAAAACGCCCAGCGGGCAGCTAAGCGGGAAAAACGATGAAGTTTTCTTTTCCGAGAAAATATGTGACAGAGTACGAACAGTTTGGAAGGTAATAAGCTGGTTATTACGGGCTAGTGATGCTAAACTATCGATAGTTGATCTCGTATATAGGATGTCGATAGGACTATGCCTATCGATATTATTGCAGTCGGCTATAGCTACTATCGATGTATGGATTACATTGTACTGTCAATCGCCGAGTACAATAGATAGAATCGATAGGGAAATTGACACAAAATAGGTACGTTTGATAACGCTTTAATAAAACTGTTTTAATCAATACTATTGCTCCATAATTTCCCTATAGATAAAAAAAAAGCGTTTATTGCTTTTCCGAACAACAAGAAGGTACATATTTTTAAGATATTACAAAAGCAAAGGGAACTATTGGCACGTGACAATCACAATGATATTTGTCCCCCTTGGGTTGTGTGAAATGACCATATTAGCATTAAGTTCTGTAATATATTTTTTTATAATAAAGAGTATCTCTCTTAGGTATTTATTTACTCCGATGGCTCAACGACCCACTTGGCTTCCGATATGAGATGTCGCCATTTGTCTCGGTCTTGTGCAGCTTGTCGTCAATCTCCAGCCTTCAATTCCTGCAGGTCCGCGTTTACTACATCCCGCCATCTATCTATCTATCTATTTTTTATCGATAGTGGACTGTGAATACCCACCACTATTACGGGCACATTTCTGCACCAGGCGTAGCAGATTACCCTTGGACGTGCCCACTTGAACGGATCGTTAAAAATGCCGTGTTTACAGTTTTTAATAAAGACTAGGTTTCTTGTTTTTGTTACAAAATATTTTATTTTTACTGCGAGTTTTATCGAAGTGTACTGACGTGACGACTGTACTGCCTATATTTTTCAAGAAACAACTATTTGAACCTGAATATTGTACATGTTATTTATAACATGTTATTATTTATAATATGTTATTTATAACATGTAACCTTTTATAAAAGACTTACCTACTACTCGTATTACGATTTATTTATAAACTAGCTGATGCCCCAATGGCGCGTTAGATTGACCCTGCAAATACATCGATACTTGTGCGCATGTGTTTGCAGACACACTTGCCTGCTTTATTTGATGTAGTCAGTTAATCGCCGATTGGACGCTAAAAGAGAATAGCTTATGATGCTTTTTTACCGTGAAGAGCCACGCTATGGCATGAATGGGCCGGATGAACCCGTGATACCATGGGTTCACAGAAAGGCGTTAGTGCTATGTTTCGCCGAGTGAGTGAGGGTAGGTACTGTAGGCCCAATTTTGGGAAATTAGGGTTTGAAGGTTGGTAGCGGACTTGTGCCTACACTGGTTAATTGCGGAGGTTATTACTTTTTCAGTCCTTCATCAGCCTCAAAATTGAGTGAGAACCTTCAAATTAAGTTATCTGTCTTTTATTAGAGTTGCAAATAAATAAAGAAAGACAAATTGAATCAGTTTAGGCGTCGGGCACGAAAAGAAAAATTGAGGGTCTATCACGTTTTAGGCATTTAGGAAATATACTGACAATACGTTTTCTAAATATCAGCCACACATATTTTTTTAGGGTTCCGTATTTACATGGAAGACGAGCAGACGGATCACCGCCATTGTAGTGTAGTACCGCCACCCGCAACAGTAGTGGATTCAGAAGTGAGCTGCTACCCTTTTAAACCCGTTCCTCCCCCGACTGGCCTCCGGTACCCTCACTCACTCACGCTGCTTCACGCACGCCGGTCTTCTGAGAGCCCGTGGTATCCTGTAAATAATGCCCATTTATGCTGAAGTGCGAGTTTCCCAATGTTGAAAACTGTCTTATTTGTAGGGTTTGATAGCCGCCCCAACACAATTGTTGATGAAACAGAGTGTTGAGACTGGGTGTGTTTCTTGTCGTTTCCACAAGTTGTGTAGCACAAGGGTAAGCCTTTGTTTGGGTACCAGGACAATGTATGTGATGTTGTCTTAATTAATTTATTTTTACTTACTACATTTGATAATGATTTGATTTGATTTTTCGAACATACTCGTAGCTCGGGTTTGTGATCACCAGTCCGCATTAGGCAAGCGTGGTGATTAAGCCTAATCCCATCATAGCAGCGATGACTTGATTGCTATGATGGAGGCCTTTGCCCTTCAGTACTATTGGCTACTTTACTTTACTTACTTACATTCGATAAAAATACAGGCTATACGCAGCAACAAAACTACGTCCTAAATTTTACTTACACCTATAGGTAACCTTTATTTTACTGGCGCTCGAAACTGTTGCACATAAAAAATAATCGGCATACTCCCATCTCCCGCGGCACATGCTCATACTAAACTTGTATGTTACTGCAAAAGCTCAAACTACGGTAAATCGAAAAAATTACCTTAACCTTGTGTATTATACACAGAAGGATGGCTCGACATGTCGACGATACGATATACCTATTACTTTACTATAACTATGACGAATTCTTTGATTTCAACTGTTTCAACTCATAATACCGTGAGTAGGACTGCAAAGAATATAAGACGAGAAACAAGAGATCTCATAATGGACGACACGATGATGTATGGAAATAATAGTGTGAACAGTTTTGAGATTTGATTTTAGACATTTAATAGTTACTTGATGAATCTCTTAAAGGCTACTTACTCGTATTATATTTAAGGTACTTAACGTTGAAAATGACATCATCTCGTAACCATCATAGGCAGTCTGCTAAATCCTAAACCCCCGCCTACATTATTATTTTTAAAGTTTTTAAAATGAGTGTAAAACATGGGTTTTATGATACAGGCTGAGTACGTGACAAATAAGAAACACAAAAGTAGGCTTTGAAAATCTGCTAGCTATCAGTTTAGTTATTGAAGTATCCTACAATTTACTACAGCCCAACCAAGTCATCGAGATATTTCATAAATTCATTTACAAAATCATGTTAAGATTTACCGGTATACCCTAAGATTGACCAGTATATGTGGTTTAACAGTAACATATGTATACGAGCACCAGCGTCGGCTTACAGAATATATTTCATAAAAACCAATTTAGTTATTCCGGGCAATTCCCGTCACGCGCGTCGTCGTCGCGGCATACTAAACCCGACCGAACCGATTTCTGCCCAGAATTTGCTATTCTGATCGCTGCCCGCCACCCTATTATAGAGTCAGCTACCTGATTTTTATGAAAAAACAACCAGGCTCTTTGTGAATGAATAGCGAATGGCTGTTGGAAATTGGCAACGGCTTGTGGAGATAATCGTTAACTGTTGCTTGTTCAATATGGGACTATTCTCTACAGAGCGGTTCAGTATTGGAGATTTTCGTAGCTATTACGAGTAGGTAACTATTAAAGCCTAGTTGGCCTAGTACTTTAAGTACCTAACTTAAACTACTAGGCCAACTAAGTAGGCGTTGTTTGAATTATTCAAACAGGAACTGCATCCTGAAACATAGTGACGGCACTTGATTAGTCTTTTTTTCTTCTTCTATACTATTAAAATAAAGAGGTCAAATCTATAGACAACAACAAGGCTTATAGGTAAACCGAAAAAGCGAAACACTATCGCGATGTAATCGACACCCAGCGCCACCTATTGCTTCAAATTGGAACTAATGCCTGGGATATAATTTGCAGGTGCCCACGTGAGCCCCGGCGTGTCGGTCGCGCTGTGCGTGCGCCGGCGCGTGTCGCCGCTGCGCACCGCGCTGTACGTGGCCGCGCAGTGCGGCGGGGCCATCGCGGGCGCAGCCGCCGTCTATGGGTGAGTACTAGCATACCACACTCGATATAACCATAAATCAGGCATCTCAGCAGGCCTTCAGGGTGAGAGTGACAGACTCAATGGACACTTTGTCTGTTCTTTTGTGCCTGTCAATATCATATTTTCATCTCACGGCCGCTTACTATCAAGCGGAGTGGGTTCTTGATTGGCCTCAATATAAAAAAAACCCTGAATAAGAGAATCCAACTAAAATATATTATAATGTATTGAGTATGTAGGTAGATACAAATAATTAATATCTCTAAATGATTCCTGGAATTCTGAATCCTTAAGGCTTAAACGGCTCTATAAGCATACATGCAGGGTGTAACTGTGAACATTTACTTCCCTTTATTTAACCACGTCTTCTATCAACCATTCTAAACAATATCTGGATCTAAATGTTCACAGATACAAGCTTTAAATTATTTTAGATGGATTTCAGATTTTTTCAAAATACCACAGAGGAGAAGATACTTGTGGTACCTAGTCAGAAAACCGATGAAACGCGTGATCTATTTTGCTTTACCATTCATTCCGAAAATGCAGAACAATATTTCAACCTCAAATCTACGAGTAAATGGATAAAGAACACGAAAATTTCCCACTTAGCTGCAAGTTGCGACCTACATTTGTTAACTAACCCGCAGTTTATTACATTAGTGGTGCATTTGTGAATTGAATATAGCTAATGCAGCGAGCAGCAGAAGTCGGTGAGTCGACAAACAACAATTATTGTTGTGGAATACGTAACTATACGAGACTGCGGAGTGCAGCGCCGTTGCTCTGTTGGATTAATCCGAATTCGTAAACTAAGCTCACGTTCGGAGCTGCAATAACTGCATCCAACCGGATAGAGTTGTCCTACACATGTAGAGGAACTAAGCGCCGTATAGTTATAACAGTATAACTTCAATGGATTTCTAAAGAACTGAGTATATTGCTATTGTTGGTTGCTACAGATAATATAATCATAATTAGTCGTTCGTGCAGGATTTCGTTCAAGAAGAAACATTTGGAAGAACTAAGCTGTGTTCCAATACCATGTGTTGGCTTATTATGTAGGTGATGGTCTGACTTTGCATGCATGCAGTAACGTTAATTTTATTTATAAAATATCTAAATACACAGTTGCAGAGCAGAAGATGAAACTTGTTCCAATCTACACAACCATCAGATAACGCCATAAATATTACATTACCTATAGAAGTTTAAAAAATTTGCACTGAACCACTCACTTCACATGGAAAAGTGGTTTATTCGATTTCCCAACTCTCTTATGCAGTGTCGGAAATTGATTTACTAGTATTCCTTGCTCTCGTCTACTGGTGTAAAGTTAAACTTCCACCATTATGCTCTGGCATGAGTGCAGTTGAATCAAAGTGCGCGCTGCAAATAGTTGGTGAGTTCGCAGCAACTTGCGATTGTGGAATATTTACTTGTTACTGGCAAACGCTCGCAACAGTTGCTCCGGCCCGGATTGTTTCATATCCGCGTAGGAGCCGATGTTTTGACTGGATTTGCCAAATTAATTTAAATGTTGTATGTATTATGTGTTATTATTGTACAGTGGCCAGCACATCAAGTTACTACAATCTGTCAAATTTCCTCAGTTGATATTGAACCAAACACGTTTGACATAAAAGTGAGGTTCGATTGAAGAAATTTGACAGATTGTAGTAACTTGATGTGCAGGCCACCGTATTATAGAGTCAGCTACCTGATTTTTATGAAAAAACAACCAGGCTCTTTGTGAATGAATAGCGAATGGCTGTTGGAAATTGGCAACGGCTTGTGGAGATAATCGTTAACTGTTGCTTGTTCAATATGGGACTATTCTCTACAGAGCGGTTCAGTATTGGAGATTTTCGTAGCTATTACGAGTACCTAGGTAACTATTAATAGTTACCTACTCGTAATAGCCTAGTTGGCCTAGTACTTTAAGTACCTAACTTAAACTACTAGGCCAACTAAGCAGGCGTTGTTTGAATTATTCAAACAGGAACTGCATCCTGAAACATAGTGACGGCACTTGATTAGTCTTTTTTTCTTCTTCTATACTTTATTTTTTTTTTTTTTTTTTTATTTATTATCAAATAACATACATGTACATACACTCTTTAGTTAAAGATAACATAAAACCACAGAGGTTTGTCTTGCTACCGTGAGCTATTAGTACAAGTAGTATTGTTAACATTACCTAATTACTATTTTACTATGAAATAAATAAATGCACACTCAGATATATTATTACTTAGTTATAAAATTTAAAATTTAAAATAGGTACTATCTAAATTAAAGCAACATAAATTTATTAAAAAAAGAGGTCAAATCTATAGACAACAAGAAGGCTAATAGGGAAACCGAAAAAGCGAAACACTATCGCGATGTAATCGACACCCAGCGCCACCTATGCTTCAAATTGGAACTATGCTAGGATATAATTTGCAGGTGCCCACGTGAGCCCCGGCGTGTCGGTCGCGCTGTGCGTGCGCCGGCGCGTGTCGCCGCTGCGCACCGCGCTGTACGTGGCCGCGCAGTGCGGCGGGGCCATCGCAGGGCGCAGCCAGCCGTCTATGGGTGAGTACTAGCATACCACACTCGATATAACCATAAAGCAGGCATCTTCAGCAGGCCTTCAGGGTGAGAGTGACAGATTCATTGGGCACTTTGTCTGTTCTTTTGTGCCAGTCAATCTCATATTTTCATCTCACGGCCGCTTACTATCAAGCGAAGTGGGTTCTTGATTGGCCTCAATATAAAAAAAAACCCTGAATAAGAGAATCTTACTAAAATATAGGTATTATAATGTATTGAGTATGTAGGTAGATACAAATAATTAATATCTCTAAATCTTCCTGGAATTCGGAATCCTTAAGGCTTAAACGGCTCTATAAGCATACCAGGGTGTAACTGTGAACATTTACTTCCCCTTATTTATCCACGTCTTCTATCAACCATTCTAAACAATATCTGGATCTAAATGTTCACAGATACAAGCTTTAAATTATTTTAGATGGATTTCAGTCATAAAAAGATATTACATCAGATTTTTTCAAAATACCACAGAGGAGAAGATACTTGTGGTACCTAGTCAGAAAACCGATGAAACGCGTGATCTATTTTGCTTTACCATTCATTCCGAAAATGCAGAACAATATTTCAACCTCAAATCTACGAGTAAATGGATAAAGAACACGAAAATTTCCCACTTAGCTGCAAGTTGCGACCTACATTTGTTAACTAACCCGCAGTTTATTACATTAGTGGTGCATTTGTGAATTGAATATAGCTAATGCAGCGAGCAGCAGAAGTCGGTGAGTCGACAAACAACAATTATTGTTGTGGAATACGTAACTATACGAGACTGCGGAGTGCAGCGCCGTTGCTCTGTTGGATTAATCCGAATTCGTAAACTAAGCTCACGTTCGGAGCTGCAATAACTGCATCCAACCGGATAGAGTTGTCCTACACATGTAGAGGAACTAAACGCCATAGTTATAATAGTATAACTTCAATGGATTTCCAAAGAACTGAGTATATTGCTATTGTTGGTTGCTACAGAATAATCATAATTAGTCGTTCGTGCAGGATTTCGTTCAAGAAGAAACATTTAGAAGAACTAAGCTGTGTTCCAATACCTACCATGTTTTGACTTTTGATGTAGGGTGATGGTCTATCTTACTCTTCTCAGGCTGTTATTCTTCTATGCATTAACGTAAATTTTAATTGTATATTATCTTATACACAGTTGTAGGAGATGAAACTTGTTCCAATCTACACAACCGGCAGGTAACCGCATTATATCATTATCTATAGAAGTTAGAAAACTTGCACTGACCACCACTTCACATAGAAAATGGTTATTCGATTTCCCATCTCTTATTCATTGTCGAAATGATTTACTATTATTCCTTGCTCTCGTCTACTGGTGTAAAGTTAAACTTCCACCATTATGCTCTGGCATGAGTGCAGTTGAATCAAAGTGCGCGCTGCAAATAGTTGGTGAGTTCGCAGCAACTTGCGATTGTGGAATATTTACTTGTTACTGGCAAACGCTCGCAACAGTTGCTCCGGCCCGGATTGTTTCATATTCGCGTGAAGCCGATGTTTTGACTGGATTTGCCAAATTAATTTAAATGCTAGCTCTGTATAATGTGTTCGAAAATGCCTTACACTTTTGTTAAATTTTAAAGCAATGCAAGACAATTATGACATTCTGGTCATTCACGATTCATCGCGGATTAGTTAATTTTCCTTCCTTGTTCCATCTGAGGTGTTTCATTATCTTTTGGTAATTAATCGATTCATAAAGCCGTCTACAAATTTTAGAACACGTTTTATGAATTAACTTTATCGAACATTCCATTTTTTCTTCATCCAAAAATACTTCGTTATCTTTGTTTAGAATTCTTCTAAAGTTTTAATAAAGTTTTAGTTACTCTTTTACAAGTTTTTATTTCAAATGTTTTTAATTTATTTTTATAATTTAATTTCTACAACTTTGTGAACTTGCCCATGATTTACGGAGTCAATTTTTCTTAGAAATATCCATTGCATCGTTCCTGGAAGCATTGCTAAAAGGGACTGAAATGATTTTAATTTCCAAACTTTTCGCCAATCGCATTTCTTGTAACAAGCAAATATGATCTGCGTGAGCCTGTATTCTTCTAACACGATGATAAAGGGTAAAATGTAACATCTACTTACATGATTTTAACCTGTACGTTAAATGTGAAGTCCAAAACTGCAACACGAACAATTAACTATAATGATATTGCTGCAACCGTAAAGCGTTGCACTTTTCCGTAATGACTGGTGCACTCGGGAAATCTGCAGCGTGGTTACACAGGTAGTGCTATTTGTTAGGTAGCAAATATTATTTTAATAGTAACAAACATAAAAACTATCGGGAATAATAGTACCTAACTACCTACAAAATGTATTACCAATTTTAAAAACAACCTTTTATCAAAGTGTAAAAAAAGACAGACTTTGAAGAAGGGAATCGAACGCTCTGTAAAGTTTTTATACTTTACAGAGATTGGTGACTTAATGTGAATAGAGGCTTATGCCACTGTCCACATTAAGTCACCAATCCCGATGGTACTAATTGGTAGTAAGTGAGTGACTCTACCTCTAGTGAGGTAGTGGGTTCGATCCTCAAAAAAACTTAGTAGATCGATACTTTTGCACTTTTCAATACTATCGATATCCCGAATAGTTTTGAGGTCAACCATCGATAGTTTCACTATCGATAGGTCAGCAACACTATCATATATATAACTCTAACTGTAGATACAGTACTAGTTAGCACTGCAACACTCGCTAGAACACGGTACTTACAAACTGCCGCATGAGCTTAGTTCATAAGCTCATTGTAGCTAATTAATACACTCGCGAACATTGTAAGCTGGGATTGATATTTAAATATTACATGTGTCACATCGAAGCTAGGGTAAAATATTCTTCGCTAGTGCTTTAGTTATGGCTGCATAGATTAAAGTTTAATATAAGTATAGGTACATACAATTAAAGAACAAAATTTTCTGGATGACGAAAAGCCTCTAAATAAATAAAGATTAAAAAAAAAATGCTTTTTAATTAATCTGAAAAGACAAAAAACTTGTGTGTTGTAAATGACGATCAGCTCCATCTATTGGTTAAACTTTGGAACTAATAGTATAATGAACTTATGAAGCGAAGTGAATACGGCCTAACAGTCAACGAGTCAGATATGTTAAAAACAAAATTTTGAATAAGAACAAAAAAATGCAAGGGAAGGCCTGGCTTCGGCATGAATAGAGTGGCTACACTGAAACGAAAACACGGCCTCACGAAAACCGGCGTGAAGCAGCGGTATAGTGGCCCAATCCAGGAGGTAGGGGAGTTTAAACGTTGGCAGCGCAACTGAGCGATAGTCAAGTGATTTATATCATTTTGCAGATAACCAGACGGATCACTTTAGACCAGGTGATCTATCACATAAAAAACATGGAGAATTATGAACCACCATTTCATTCAATTTCTGTTCCTGTGGCTTTGTTTCTACAGTTCAATGGATTCTGTTGATTAAAAGTTGCTTGAAATATAGCCAATAGTACACACATTTTGCGATTCGGGATAAAAATACTAACTTTTTTATTTGAAAAGCTAATGATGAAGCGGACGACACAATAACAACAACAACTATTAATTTATACGGCAAAAAACAAAAATAAACTTGCTTAACATATTATTCATAGATTATATCTATACGTATGTAGGGCGTATCTGTGAACATTTACATCTCTTCAACCACGTCTTCTACCAAAAAATCTGATCAATATTTGTTCTACGAGTTTTTTCGTCCAATTTTTCAACTCCCCGTACAAAATGACTAAGTATCGAGACAAATTTTGAATTTTTAAAAGTCATTGAACAAATGTTCTTCAGAATGCTTAGTAGAACTCTGGTTAAAGGGATGTAAATGTTCACAATACACCCTGCATGCTTCTCAACATTTAATCTAGTCTTGGAATCTGGCATCTTCCACGCTTCACTTGCCAAATAAAAACACAAATGAAACCAAATACAGATCCCCGCAGTAAAACTACAGTTGACCCAGCAGTTCGGGGTTGGGTATAAAATACCCGCTAAGTGGTCACCCCTATTACTTCCTCAAATTTGTTTTCCCCCCTTTGTGTTGCCCAAATGGTCGTCGAGGACACGCGTAATCAGGTTCCATTTGATTACACTGTAACATATCAGAAAGGTACAGAAATCAACCTTCATACGAAGCACGGTGTGGGAGAAAATGTGCGCTACGGTGCCATTCAAAGCTTTGGTATGAAGAAGCCAGCTCGGCCAAAATGATACCACGTCTTCCCAGGAAATCGGCGTGAAGCAGTCCATGGGCAGCATGTTTCGACGAGTGAGTGAGGGTACCGGAGGCTTAATCTAGTGAAGGGGAGTTTGAAGGTCAAAACGGACTCTATTTAGGCGGCGGCAATTGCTTTATTTACCATCTGGTGATGTGTCTTCTCGTTTGCTGCCTATCACATGAATACATAGCAAAGATGACCCGTTTAATGTCCTGGTTTGTGCGCTATAATAAAATAATGATTTGGCATAGAACAGAATATTACTGTTGAGCTTAGGTGCTTGTTTGACCTTCTGAATGGCTGGTAGGAAATGTGGTTAAAGGCATGTAAATGTTCACAGGTACAACCTGTATATTGTGCCTAAAAATGATTTCTGTGTATAAATAAAAGTTAAGAAACTTTTTTTGTGGGGCTCTCTATTTGGCTGAAGGGGCTTCTTCTAACAAGAAGCTACCCAAAAGCATGTACCCACCTATACTCCTTCGTCATTTCCTCATCCATTGTGATCGAAATCTTCTACACTAAACCTCCCCGGACGAATTGGAACCTTAGCGCAACCGACGATCGTAGGTATGAAAAGTGTAGTTCATACACAGGATTGACTTCTGTACCTTTCTGTTACGTGTAATCAGGTTCCGTTTGATTACACTGTAATCCGCTCGCACAATTCGGAGGTAGATAATAAAGCCTTCTACTCTATTGCGTTGAACCTAGAATGCTGATTAGCTTTCGTGTAGGTACATGTCTGATTCACTTAACTAACAAGCAAATAATACAATTATTTATTTACTAACTCTGTTTGCAGCATCCATTTCTACCCCGAGTGGACTAAATTATGATAATGAGGTAAATAACTTATTGTTCTCTTAGTAAAACATGTGTAGCCTATGTTACACACGGTTATCGTAGTTTTTTACAAAAATCTAAATCGAAGTAGTAGTTTTCAGTTGATTCTTTAAAAACAACACACAAAGCTATAAATACAAAAAATATTTCGTCTTTAAATAATGGTAGTCTGTACTAATAGATAAAGATACAAAATTCAAGGGATTCTCAACTCGAGGTCCGTAGGCGATTATGGGTCTTAGATTGCAAACGAATCACAAATTCTGCCTTCAAGTTTAGGTACTGCAGTGTAAAGTAATGGTATGTTTTACATTGGCTCACCAGTAATATATAACTGCCATTTTGTTGTTGTTTGTACTAAAAAGGTTGAGTAGCTCTGCCATAGAACTTAATCTTAAGGTCTAGACAATTTTAAGGCTTTAATGTACTTCAATACCTACTTCATAATAATATCGTCTTATCGTATAGGTACCAAAATGGCGTCGTCAACCTTTTAATGTAAATAATGTCGGTGGCTATATACTTCATGAAAAGGGAAGATATCCCTGCTTTTGATCTAATTTGGCCTTTTATCCTGTCTTCTTCCAAAACCCATTTCATTTAAATTATGCATAATTAAGAGAAACAGTAGCAAGATAACTCCGTTTTTTATTAGGCTCATTAGGACTCTATGACGTGGCATCTGCGGCGAAAAATCTCGGATATTCCCGCTTCAAATTATAAAGAATCCGTTTTCGGATATAAAAAAACCGGTCAAGTGCGAGTCGGGCTCACTTGCCAAATAAAAACTAACCTAGGACTCCGAAAGCGACAGGTTTCTCAATTGTAAATCACACGAAGGTTGGCAGCGCAGGTGATCCGCCTGCTCGCCTGCCACCTATCACATAAAAAAAATACTTTAAGTTATTGCTGGAGGCCAATTCTCGGTTTTCGCCTTCTATGTCGAGTCGACTTCATGGAATGCATAGACCAATACGAGAACAAGATAAGGAATGTCGACTGTAATCTGTGTTCTCCTTTTGGTTGTGCGATCCACGAAGTCAACTCGACTTAGAAGGCGAAAACCGAGAATTGGCCTCCTGTTCCTCTCGATCCCTGAGTAATTTGATCTATATAATAACGGACGACACGCCAACATTAAGCGTTCCTTGCGAAGTCGGGTCTTGACAGACTGATAGACTGACAACGAAGTGATGCTATAAGGGTCCCGTTTTTACTTTTTATGGTCCGGAACCCTAGAAGCAGTAGACCTTAATGTTACTTTAAGTGTTTCTGGCTTGGGAGTATTCCAAAGACAAGCGGAGTAATCTACAATTTAAAATGGTGGCCTTAATGAAATTAAATTCGAGATGCGGAAAGTTTCGCGAAATTACTGTCGAGGTTGAGATTAGTGCTGTCAATCGATAGTACTATCGATGTTATTCGGGTCGGTTTGCAGGCAGCAAAATATCAAAGTAAATTAAAATATGAATTCGGAAAATCAACTTTTCATACAAACTAGGTCATGTGACTTGTTCACTTTGGCAAATTTCCAAAAGTCGTATAAAAAATGTTGTTCAGATTTTTTTTTAATTTAATAATGGCTGCTATCGTGTGTTTAGAATTATTGATAGAAGATTGGTTGAAGGACGAAATGTTCACAGGTACACCTGCTATATTAAATTTGATGTTTACGAGCCACTAGCACCATTGACACCATTTCAAAAGGCCCTTGACATGTTTTGAGCTATTGATAGATCTCTCTCTATAATACGTTATTATAAAGTAACTACTAAATACTGTCCCCCTGCAGGGCCTTTGCCCCCTTCAAAGAAATCAAGTCATCGCTACTCCGATGGGATTAGGCAAGCGTGGTGATTAAGCTAATCCCATTATAGTATCGCTACTACTACAAATAACGTATTCGCATACGTTATTTGTCAAAATAAAAATATCGATGGAAATTGTATCGTCACATAACAACACTAGTTGAGACAGCTTTGTGACGGCGCGGATAGACAACTGTCCCGCTCGTTATCCGCCTCTCTTCATTAAGCGGATCATACTGCGCTTACTGTTGAATAACTCAGCTCCTGGGAATAACTCAAGTTCCTAGAGGAACATGTTTGCACGTTTGTTTGGGCGCATTCCTCTTCTTGGAATGATAGAATCAAATTAATCTCAGTCTGATACTCAAGAAAGGGGTACACAATCACGCATGTATAGGTAAAGTCATGAAGGATAAACGACGTAGAGTTATTCCGAACAGATATTCTTGCAATATAGGAAATGCTGATCGCAACCAAGCTTGCACAATACGATGGTGTGTTTGCTCAAAAGTAATTTTAAAATAAAAAAACAAAACCAATTTTCAGGTAATTCTGCCAACCGTAAAAAATAAAGAGGTTTCGTTTTATATATTGGTTTGGACATGTGGTTTCCTATTTTAAAATTCTGCCTAAGCACCTAGTATAGTATTAACACAATTAATTTAGGACGTGGACAGTTAAAAAAATATCTGTACTCGTTACTGGCCAGATCTATATCTACTAAAAGTACAGAAACTTACTTATGTAGATTTTATTATCTGTGCTAATTAGCTAAGCGGCCTTAAAATCTGTATTCTGACGTCATAATCTTTTGTGATGCGAAAATTTAATTCTAGCAAAAATTCTCAGGACATCTTAATTATAAGCTTCAAATGGAAGGTTAGGTGTCCTCGGGGGGCAGTAGACGGGCTTGACGTCAAGAAGCAGCAGAACACAGCGACCCAATTAATTAGCAACTGATCTTAGAGTCCCCCGAGCCACTGGTGAGCATATTGTGGGGGAATATTTGGCACTGCTTCGAGGAAGTTGGGAACAGACTTTTGTATAATTAACACGTCTTAAGTTTTTCTATGAGGAGTTTAAGGAATAGTTAAGATGCGCGTTCCTTAGTCGAATACACTATGCCTAAGTATACTATTTGGGGTTAGTTCTTGTTGATTTCAGAACACTGTTTTTGATTTTTATTCCTCTTATAACTAAATTCTATCGACTCGACTTGACTCAAGCTGTTGGACTAAAGCAGCCAAGTGACTTGATTGTAGGTACTTATTTCTTGTTTTATGATTACCGTCGCCTACCTATCTACCCTCACACTTGAAGCTCTAAAGTAGGTATGTGTAAAGTAAAGTAATCAGTCTTTATATACTGTTCCACTACAGGACTATTACGATGATATTAGGATTGTGTGGTGTGTGTGGTTACTTACCTACCTACTTACTTAAATTAGCTGTGTCAATATCCGAACATAGATGTACGAGTGTTTCCGACTCCACCGCACAAACTGAATTTAGTGGGAAACTGCACTTAATGGATTGAATCTATCTTTAGTTACCTACCAAATGCAATTCGAAACACTCCAGGGATGTATACCTTGCTTTATCGAGAAAATTAGATAGTCTACTTGCCAGCTGCAGTTTGCTAGTGCTAGGTAATCAATATCGCCCAGTTGTTCTACCGGCTAACGGCGCCCATGGGAAGCTATGAGATGCAATTTTACTCTGTCAGCAACAAAGGAGTTCCTTTGAAACAAAAGCTCCAGTAGCTAAACATTGACGTCAAAATTATTTGTGGCAACTTTATTTCTTCCGGGTTCCGTAGTACTAGGGGAAACCTTAGTTTGCGAGTGGGACAATGTTAATCTATCTAAGTACACGAATATTACAAAGAGGACAAATTTCTCTATTTGTTTTTTTTTATCATTAGAGGCTTTCGCTTCTAATCAATCAGACAGATCGCTAATGCGTTGCCGGCCTTTAGAAAGGAGCACACTCTTCTCATGAAGATGTGTGTATGTTTGTAATGAATAAACACAAAAACTACTAGGCCGATTTAAAAATATTTCACCATTGGAAAGCAACATCCAACCTAAATAATATACTCGTATGTATGTACTACCCGTGCGAAACCAGAACGGGTCGCTAGTGTATTATAAAGACCAATTAAAAAATCTGGCGCCCAACGTGGGGCAAACTTTTAAGTGTCCTTTAAAAGTCATAACCATAAATGTGATTATATTCAGACTTTTCAACATTTTCTACAAGACTCATTACGTTGCTTTATATTTTGTTAATGAAGAGTAGAATGTACACTCAGTGTAATAAAAAACCTTGTCTGTTGTATTCGGCTGCTTAATTAACTTTGTAAAGCGTCGTTTTCAGGCAAGGTCGTTTAGTCCTTGAAATTCGTTCATATTCTTATACATTTTGTTCGCATTTTCGGAATTTGCAACGTGAGCAATTACAGGGGAAATATATCTCCCTGTCAGAAGCCTGTGTCGCCAAGTACCTACTCGTACTTACACAGATTAATTTCCCTTTGGTACGCTACCGATTCTATCAGGTTCTTTTTGTTTATTGTTTCGTTACTGAAGTTGCTATTGCACTCATAGTTCAAAAACTCAAGATACTGAAACAGGAGCTTGTCTAATTTGAACGTATTTAAGTATTAAACCGTTCCCCTAATCATTTTACTTCATATTTCAAATGTTGTACCTATAGAATTGTTGTTAGCACACTTTAAGAGATGTAAATGTTTACAGATACATCCTGTATGTTATGCACATAATTCCTCGTACAAACTTAGCAACTGAGAAAGAGCTCTTCGTTTAACTCAATTAAACGAAAGTTTGCTTTACGCTTTCAAAGCTCTCACGCAACACAAACACGGAAACTACGCGTAGATAACTTGTATATAGAAACAATTTATTTGAGTAATATGTTTCATAGTGACTTATACTGCAGACATGTAACAATAATGTCCTGTAAACGATAGTTCGGCTATTGGGGTTCATTTCAACGATCAGACATTTATAGTGCACAAGTGTGTGTGCAGACACGAGTGCACTGTCTATTCCCTGATATTGGACACCAGTGTGATATGACCGAAGAAGGATCAGACGTAGCACCAATAGCTTAACGCGCTTTCTGAAGCACGGGAGTGCAAGACCGCCATTTTTCAGACTTCGGGCTGACATCAGGGGCGTAGCTACCGCCGTATCTGCCGTATCAATTATACGGCCCCCCTGGGCCACGGGGGCCCCCAAAGTGTGTAAGAAAAAATGAATTTCAATTTTCTAATTTATTTTACAAATGACTTTTTTTTCTTTCTTTTGTGAAAAATCTTTACCCCCATGTAACGGCTTCAAATTTTTTTTAATATGGGGCCCGGCAAGGCACGCTACGCCCCTGGCTGACACTGAGAATTTCCTAACAGAAAAACTCAGGTACAAATGCCCTGATCCGGGGGGACAACACAGAGGAGGCACTTATAGGTATAATACTACTAGGAAAATCCTATCGTGCTATAATCGTGGGCACTTAGCTAAAAAGCGTCAGATCATGCTCCCCCATTCTCTGAGTTTTCGATATGAGAAAACATGGCAAATATCGAATACTATATTATAAAAAACTATGTTTTTGCGATATTAACGTATTATTATATCTATTATCGATAATATCACAAGCACGGAACGAATTTTTCTTACATAATAACTAAGCAAAACTATGCTGAAAACATTAGATTACAGTCGAGCTTCAAATAAGTATACACTTTAGGGACCCTTGTCACAGTACATGTATAAGAAACGACTTCCCCCTACTTCTTATACATTATGTATTGTGACAAGGTCCTAAAGTGTATACATATTTTTGGACTCGACTGTACCACCATTATTTAAAAAAAATTAAAACACAAAAACACTTGACAAGTTGATAACACTAACAAGTACCATTCGTATCGTCGGCAAACATGTCACTCTGTTTGTTGAAACGTCGTGTGTGGACATGCCCAATCGATATCGCATCGCATACCGACAAGCAGTGTTGCCATGTTCGTGTCGAAAGTAGAGGAAATTGAATTTGGTAAGCTTCCGTTGTCGTCCGGAAATGAAAGATTTCGATTTTTAATTGGCACAACAAAACTCGGGACGTGTCACAGAGCTATGTGTATAAACGGCGCTAGATTTGAGTTACCCCCCAATGCAAAAATAGCACTTATATCTTAGACATAAGGAGGGTCCAAACTCCAAAAAAGGTGCTACCATATAAGTATTGGGCTACCACGAAGTCAGTGCGCAAGCTTTTGGTGTGTAATCCGTATCTATCTATTAAGAGGTTAATCTTATAGTCCACGTTAAGGCTTATAGGTAAACCTAAAACATGCGCGATGTAATCGTTTCTCAGCGCCATCTATCGGTAGGTACTGGTCTAAGTAACAAAACGAAGTGAAGGCGGCTCCCTGGTTAAAAATATGAAGATGTCTATTTTTTGTCTCCGAGGTAACCCTGTGTAAGGTTGGGTATGTCTACTATCAGTTGGTCGATATATTTTATAAGATAATTGGGAAGAACGGAATAGGAATCCGAAAACAAACAATGGTAAGGATAATTGGAAAACAAGAAAGGTTTTTGTAATCATCTGAGCATTACAAAGATTACCTTTCTGGAACCCTGTCTTATTCTGTTTGGGAAGATTCGTTGATGTATTGCTTCTCTAGATCCCACCCTATTATCACCGAGACATAACGGGAAAGACTTCTGCCAAAGCTGCTGATTTCATTGGCTCATTAGAGTATCTTTAATAACTACTACTAATAATAGTCCACGTAAAAGTTATTGAATACGTCTTCTGGTTCTCAAGCCCGCGACTTTTCACTAAACGGGCATCTGCTCTTATACTGCGTTACAGAGTACGTTACTGACGAATTATTGTAAGTGCGTTGCTTTGCCATGAGCTGATGATCCGGTTAGCGAAAGATAGTCCCATATGAAGACGTATCGAGATTAAAAAAAACACTTTTTTTAAGTTGGAAGATTTGGTCTGTGGACCAATTGGCCCACTTGGACTCTGGACTTATTGGGCCACTTTGAAGCATAGTGGCATCGATCAGCCCCGCCGATGTCAACAGCTGGAGCGCGACAATCGTGATCAATTCCAAATGGATTGCAGCGTAGAATTTCATAAATTCAATAATTCCATTATGTTTTCACTGGTGCGGATTTTTTCCTTTTGCCATTTGTCACTTTTTATTTAATTAAAATTGTTACGCTGTCGATCAAGTAACAAAATATTTTATTTTTATAGAAAAACTGTGAATTGAAATCCGTTATTATTAAAATTATTCGTTATCTTTTTGTTTATGAAACTTTTACCGTAACTTAATAATTTGTGAGGGTAAACTTTGTTACAAACATTTCTGGCAAGTCTAACGATCTCAACTTCCCTCATCTCCTGTCGGATATTCAATCCAAAGGCTCTCAGTTTTCAGAATTTAATCAGCCAGTAGATAACACACGTCAGACGCGAAACACGTCACCTGCCTAGCCCGGGACGGGCAGGTGAGGAAATTCGAGTTGCTCAACTATTTAACTATAGTGGTTCCAGGTAAAATTCTGCCGGGAAGAAAGGCAGACAAAAGCCCGAACATTGTAAAGACTTTTTGTACGAAGGTGACACGGTTCATAGCCTGTCATATATTATAGTTTATAAAGGCTAAGAATACTTGGATAATGTCTCGGCAGGTATGTATTCTTGCGATTGTATTTTTTTTCTCGTAGTGTGTGGGAGCAGAGTTAGTGAGAAACATTGATCTTGAGCGGGTCACTTTTGTTGCCTTGATTTATGCGGTCCGGAACTTGTGTGTTGTGTATTGCATATTTGGCGATCATGAGAAACTTTTGGCCGCCCATTATCTTACCTAAGTGTTCGAATCTTGTGACACTAGGAGTTAGAAATTGCAATTGTTTTTATTTTTTTTACTTAAGTATAATTAACGTGATAAGTTTTATCTAATCTTACAAATTGAATCTACTTACTACGTAGGTATTATTAATACAGTTTACTACTCTAATACACCAATTTTCAATATAAATAGGATATATATCGGACTATAATGACCTCAAGTAGTTTGTAGCTAGGTTATGTTCTGATACCCATTATAGGGTTAAGGGTATCAGATCAGAATCAATAAAAGCAACTCTAACATGTACTAAACAGATATTATCACACCCAGACACAACAAATACTACAAGTATTCATCACACAAATGTTTGGCCAGAGTGGAGATCGAAACCACGACCATAGGGGCGGGGTTACCACTCTCAAATGCGAACCAGTCAATAACATAATAAAGGTACACAATTCATCCTCCTTCTATCTCATATTTTTCCTTATAAACACAATCTGTATTACTGACTACTTGTTTGTTCTCCATACGTTCAGATTGCTTAATACAGCACTTCCATACGGCTTGTAACTTTACACAACTTTATATTATTGTTATGAACAAGTTCCCCGACGCATTCTCTCTACGTCAACGGCGGAGTAAATTATGAGAGTTTGTTTGCAGAAATATGGTTATATCCAACGAACTGATATGTCGCTGGCGTCGTAAGTTTTGGTAACATGCGTGAAACACAAACTGAAACGTTAACTTTTAATCCCGGGCGTAGTCTATCTAAATCTCATGGAGGCAAAGATTTAAATAAGCAGTATATAACAATTAACAGTGTCTTCCCTTTAAACCTACTTAACTATTTTGAACAACTTAACTGTCAAAATCATTAATTAATTAATGAAATACTATTAGCATGTTGAATATAAAATCGTGCTCGGGCAAACTATTCAGTTTAGGAAAAAAAATAGAAACCTGAGTATCATTTTTAATTGCCTATTTATTCCCCACACACATTATGGGTTGAATATAAAAAAAATAGTTCTTAGTACGTACATGAAGTCAAACTGATTTTTTTCTATTTGTGAAAGAAAAAAGTGCCTGTGACATACGGACAGCCAGACAGACAGATAGATAGACATGACGAATCTAAAAGGGCCCGTTTTATGACCTTTGGCTACCCTATAAGTGGGCACACATTGAGATAAAATCGCTTTGTTGCAAACTGCGGAAATTCGAAGTCTTTTCAATAAAATATGAATATTTCCTTGTAACAAAATACAGATTCCTAGACGTTATTGATGGAGCGAGGATTTGTCCTGGAGGGAGGAATCTGAGCATCTGCTGGCGTGGATTAATGAATATGGATGAAGCTGATAAAATTGCTACAGGGATACCTTAGAAACATTTTATTTACAACTTATATTTTTTTCACATAATCTGTCACTCAATGCCGTTAACCAGGAATGGAATTAATCTTGTGGCAGACTAAAATGAAATACAAAGCACTTTTTCGTAAAATAAGCAATATTCCTACCCAGTATAAAAGCTGACAATTCAAACAATATAATAAGTTCTTATATAGGTTCCCCATATTTGGCCAAGTATTAGGCATCCTTTGGGTCAATATTCATAATAGCAACATTAACAAATTAACACATCACATATTTATTTAACTCATTATAAATTTATATACTTGTGCCCCGCCCTCACTTCATTTCGGAACATTACTTCTATCCGTAGCAATAGATGCGGTCCAGTAAAATTGTTCAAAAATATCTTATTGTACGAAAATACGAAAGCGTATTCTTCATAAGCAACTATATAGTATTTTTTTATCTTAGCGTATTATTTATTACACGGTTAAGTTCAGAGAACCTATGTATAGAATAGGTATTATTACGAACCTTATGTAAAAGAATCCCCTATTGACTGTAAATCTGTAGTATTAGATAAAAGTTAAAGAGTTTCACCGCGGGCACTACAAAGGCGGCCATTTATTTTTATACGCATATAAACATTATCCCTCACGTGCCAAAGTTTAACTATTGCCATTTTTTCTACACGAAAACTTTCAAAAGGGTCCTAGGGAGTAGGGACAGCTAGGGTGCCCAGATCACCTGTGTTTTAGGGACGCTACAAAAAGAAAATCGTAATCTGCAATACGGGATTTACGATCCTGTATTTCTGACATGAACGACTTAATATTAATTAATCCGATTAGGCAGAGTTATAAATAAAATAACGATCTAAAATGAAGACATCTGATACCTGCATGTTTTGTGCGGAGATAAAGTAGGTAGTTAGTGTTTAAAATGTTGGATATTATTTTCTGTTCAATGAAGTAATATTTGGTGCAACAAAAATACAATTTGTGCTCTCAAAATGCCATTTGTACATTTGGTACACACTTAGTAATTTTAATGTGCTATTGGAAATTTTGATGGGTTAGATGCGGGAATTAAGGCGACGTTAATTTAAAAGTACATATTTATGTATAACTTACTGACTGCTTGACGTTTCGGCTGCGTTACAGCAGCAGCCGTGGTCTCAAGCGGACAGATTGGTTAGGTTAGGAAAAAAGGCTAGTGAACAGTTAAATACCAGCCGAAATGAAATAGTGGCACTAGTCTTGGTCACCCCAGGAAACTTACCTGCCTCATTGTCATTCCCCGCCACCTTCAACATCGCTTTAACTTTCATTTCACATGTTGCATGCTTATTAATTTATTTGCGCGAATTATGTACAGGCTCTAACTAATTGCTGGAGAATTAAAATGTATAATATAATGTAAGCCGGGTTTTCCTCGGGTCGAGTATAATAAGCCAGTGCGGATGATACTCTGCGGTGACTTGCGCCCTGGGTGGGTGTATTAAAAATTTAAATGAAGCATGCGTCTCTTCCAGGGATGCTCAAACGCGAATATGCAAAATTAAACAGCCGGAAAGCTTTTTAAAGATGCCTACCGAAACCCCTGGTATTGCAAATGACAATGTCGTTACCTACCAGTATTTTCAGTTTAGTGACCTATATTTTTTAACCGAAACTCTTCGATTAAAGTAATAGAAGATTAGGACCATTTGGTAACCAAGACGGTTTGGTAACAAGTTCGTAGTTATGATACAGGGACTGATACATCAATAAGGGGACTTATTGTCATTTTGTATTGAACATTATCAGTGGAAATTGAAATGTCTTGAGTTTGATTTAGTGCCTGACTAATACGAAATTGGTAGCACGAGGAAATCAGAGCCATTAGAACTCGCCCCTATAAAATATAAAAGCAGTATCTAAAGCTGAACTTTATGTCAGCAAATTACATTACATATAGCAATGTCTTCTCGAAGTCGCATTAATCTCCGGATTTCACCGACCATGTTTGTTCGAACACAATTATAAACTTAGAGCACAATATGTTCCTCAAGTCATATATTACATTAGACCAAGCTAACAACGTTGGTGTAAATCAAATTTCCGAACTCTCGCGCTACTAATTATGTCGTAGTCGTTGATATAACAAAGCCAACACTTTGGGAATAACAAACTGGGAGAAGAAGTAAATTACGGTTTTAAGCCGTGAATATATTCTTTTAGATTTAACAAAAAAATTTAAGAATTTTATACACATAATAATAAAAAAACATTTTGAAAAATATATTTCGAGATGCGTCATTGTTTATGAAATCCAACCAGTAATTCATGACGAAATTAAAAATGGGTCAATATTTACTGAAACATTGGACAAATATTCTGACCATCTTTTACTTAGTCACTGTTTTATTAAGTTTTAATACAAATATAAGACTCAATTCGAAATAGTGTAGGTACTTTTAACTTATTAGAAAAACAACAGTATTATTTAAAATGTTTTATTAGAAAACGTTCACGTAAAAAAGGAAAGTACAAATTAGCATAGGTTTGATTCAACTAATAGTTATAAGGTTAAATTTACTCTCATAAGTTGTATCTTTAAAAAGTCCTGAACTAAGTATTTATTTCTTAAAATGTAGCTCTAAAATGGTTTAAAATCTAAATAAATCTTTATAAAAACGCACTAAGTGCAACAACAATAGTTTTTTATGATATAGGTGGCATACAAGCCGATGGATCACCTGCAACACCAGTGGTGTCACAAGTGCGCTGCTAATTACCCTAACAATTAATATTGTTCTAATATCGCCTTAATTGCACCACAAGGTAGGCATATTTGTACTAGTCTTAGGGCTTAAAAACGAAAAAATTTTGAAAGTGTCATATTCGATTAAGAACCCGGACATTATTTTAGGTATCGATACTATACTATAAATAATGAGCTAATAAACAGGTAGCAAACCAAACAAAAATAAAATAAAGATATTTTGCGATATTAACTGTACCAAAAAGAAAGTAAGTAAACAATAGGCGAACTTAATGCCAAGAGGCATTCTCTACTAGTCAACCTTTGGGTCAGAAAAGAAGGTGCTGCAAAAGGAGAACTAAGTTAATATTTAAATGGTAAATACTTTTTATCTGTAATTATTTTTCTTCATTATCTTTAATAAATTATTATAACCCGGTTATACTCAATAGCTCAGAAGTTACTGTTATTCCATCTTCGTATAAAGATTTTAATTCACCGGACCATGCGCTATCACTGTCTACCTCTGCACCTGATCAGCATGAGGCTCAACCAGATGTAGGCAAGATTTAGATACAATCTCAGAGTCTCCTAGTATGGTCATACCAAGCGTCGCGTCTCTTATAACCATATCGGAATGTAATTCTTCACCTATCAGGCAGTATCCCAATCAGTTGTAAAAAAGGGGAAATGTACCTTTTTTTAAATATACCTCTAAAATAAAATAAAATGATGTTGTGGAGTATGTAACCGTACATATATAACCGTATATATGCATACCGATGCATACTCGGCAGAACTCTTTTTCAAAGCATATTCCATGCGTGCCCAATCGGGTTGAGGTCTGGTGATTGTGCAGGCCACGGCAGAACGTTGATACGAGCTTTGGCAAGAATGCGTGTTACGACTCTAGCCGTGTGTGGAAGTGCGTTGTCATGCATTAGTTGAAAAGAATCACCCAAGTGGCAAATACCGGCCCATATCGTTATTGTTCCCCCACATTGTTTATATAGATGAACTTCCTGACAGTATCTCAAACGTTCTTTACGTCCAAATGTTCTCCAAACTCGAGTACGTCTTTTATCCGGTCTCATACCGAAGCGGGACTCATCCGAAAAGCACACATAGCGCCAGTCTTCTTCCTCCCAGTTTGTGTGTTCGCGAGCGCATCGTAAACGGGTCCTGCGATTGCAAGGTGCAATAGATGGATCTCTCAGCGGTCTTCGGAATCGCAGACCCACTTCTCGTAAACGATTTAGGATTGTTTGATCGCTTATTAGCAAACCTGAGGAGCTGTGGCGCCTCGTAAACAACAACACGGCGGTCATGATACGATACCGTTGAGCAGTATTTTGGATATACCGGTCCTGTTTCCGAGTCGTGCTGCGAGACCGCCCTTAATGTCGCCCGACCACGCTGCCCGGTATGCCCGTCATGCAATAGCGCCTCCAGAGGCGACTTATGACGCTCTGTGTAGTGTAAAAAGCGAAAGCCACAGCACGTTGCCTGGAACCAGCTTCCAACATTCCGACGGCTCGCATCATCTCTTCTCAGGTTAAATGATGTCGTCTTTCCATAATAATGTAAATTGGATCGGTTCTGATGCAGATATTGTAATGATATTGTCAAACCGCTAGTACTGTTTTATACAAATTCACATTGACAATCGATTTTCTTCTTATTAACGAATTTTAAACAATGTTTCTAATTTTAATGTTAAAACTCACTAAACAGCATTATTAGCGATACAAAAAAGTTAGTAAAATTAACCATAATAGCAGCAATACTCTTAAACGTACTTGATCCCTAGACACTTTTGATGTGTGTACTTACATTGACCAACTCATATCGGTAAATTCTAAGACTTACAAGTAAATCTTATGATTTACCGTACTTCGAGCTTTTACAGTAACAGCTTTATTATTTATATTTTATATTTTAGAATATTGTTTTTATTTGCTGGTTCTCCATTATGTCAATTATCTGAAAAAAAATGTAGGTAAGGTAGGTAATTAAGTATTAGTAAATGTTAGTTTAAATTAAATTACTAAGTTTATAATTAGCATTATAGACTTGTCAGTTTAAGTAATAGATCGTTTAAAACGAAAATAATAGAACTTGACTATTTAATTTAAGGAATACAGCCATGGGTGTTTATTTAGCCACCATATTTTCAATAACACCACCAATTACGCACCTGCATACAACTACTGTGTGTAGTCGACACAAATTATCACACTCATTACGCGTATGCGGTGATACGCACAGTAAGCAAATCAACGTAAATGGGCACTTTTGCATGGTTATATTAATTGTCTAACATTATTCCGACTTCATACGAACGGACGCGGGCGAGGTACACCTACCTACGCGTTCAGATCTTGACATGAAACCACGCGATTTCAAGGCCATGTCCTTGAAATCCGTACGATAGTATTAGCGTAAATTTAAAATTCCAGCGAAAAGCTGAGATACGAAAGAATAAACTTAAACAATACAGTGACTTAAAGTAAAAATTCCCACCTTATATTTAATACAACGAAGACCTATTTTTAATTGTAACTTCGATTTATTCAGTTTTTTTATGAAACAAAGACCTAAATTCAAACATTACAAAACATTTTCGTAATTTTTTAACAATACAGAGACCAAATTTGATTTGAGTTATATTTCGTGAACGATTTCAAATAAAACACAGACCTAAGTAATAATTTGTCATTGATCCTACAGTACATTTTAATAAAATAAAGACTCAATTCAAGTTGAGCCTGTATCAACGGAGAGAAAGTTATTGAAACAAAGACCTATTCCAAAACCAGTCAATATTATAATGATAAATATTTAACAAACTTACCGATTTGTTTAGTAAAACACTGACGCATCTCCAAATCTGCCGGCGTTTGACACAAACCTTGCGCGAAACCGCCGCCCCAAAACTGAATTGGTCGATATTCGATGAACGAACGAAGTGTGCGGGGCGGGAAAGATAGTGACTCATGTATTTTATACGTTATTATTTACAGAATAAAGTTGATTTTTAAAGAAGTATGCTGTGGCCCTTGGTCTATAAGGTCGTTTTTTCACCAAAACTCATTTTTCCGAAATTTTGAGTTAGGTCGTTATCTTATTAAGAGTGCGATATATTACATTAGACCAAGCTAACAACGTTGGTGTAAATCAAATTTCCGAACTCTCGCGCTACTAATTATGTCGTAGTCGTTGATAGAACAAAGCCAACACTTTGGGAATAACAAACTGGGATAATATAGACCCTGATTTAATACGTGCGGCTCTGTTCTATGTTTTTGGATAGACAGATAATGTTGTTTCGATTCGTGATTGGGGTTTGCTACTCTATTAACTACTTTAGTAAACTATCTATAAATTTGGTGTTTGGTTAATATAGTTTATTTATGTGACAAAGTTTGCTCAACTAGAATCAATTAGGGACACATTGCAAAACATCAAGGTTGTATTATAGATGATTCATGACCCTGATAAGAACAAAGCAGCAATTTAGCTCGAACTCATGAGCAGTTATTGCACCCAGAGACTATTTCAATTCCAAAGATTTAAGCATTAACGTCGTAAGGCCCAAAGCCTTTTAAAAGGCAAAACCAATTGATTTTCTATTGTGTCTATTGTCTGGGCCTTACTTCGTTATGTAACTAAACAACAATTAGACTATCGTCACAAAATAAAGACTCTGACACAGAAGGCTGATTTAGCCTTGATTTTGAATTTAGAAGAGTTCGTTGACATATGCTAGGGTTGTTGCCCGGCATGAGTACATAAGCGCGCGGCCTCTACCATAGACCTCAACAGTTTAACAATCTTATGTCATAAGTTAGGATTAATGTGGTCGATAAGGCGTTTTTGCCCGTTAGTGCGCATGCGTGAGTACATGACATATTTTTAGCTCTTAGTGGGCAGTCAGCCTTCTGTGTCAGAGTCTTTATTTTGTGCTATCGTTCTGCAAAGATTCTAACGTTTACGCATTCATGTTGGTAACATTGTGTTTCGTTGAACTTTTTGAACGTCTCTTGGGGTGCATCAAACGTGGCTAGTAGTGGAACTTACACAGGTTATTGAGGCCTCATTTGTTCAGACACAAGTGTGGTTTTGTCCTTATTATCATTCAGGACAAAGTCTGTTGCTTCTGTTGCTAGTGAGCTAGGTAGCAGAATGCACACCCTAGCCATGGCGCCGTCGAGGTCCTCGAGGTTGAAACTATAAGTTTTCTTGCGATGGATACAGTTGTCAGCCCTGGAGACTGCACCCCTGATCCTGGCTTAATGAGCGCTCAGCGCGTGCTCCGACGCTTATGAATGAGCTCGATAGCGCCATTAACCAGATTTATTGTGCCGATAGATATTTGTTATAGCAAATCTCTGCTAAGTCGGGGCTTAGGATATTCGGCGATGTTTAGCGATGTCTACGGCAAGTGATTTATATGAAACTGTTATCTTCTTCAAGAATGGTGGTTTCTAATGGTTCGTATATGAAAAATTTGGTAGGTGGCTTTTTGTAGGCGTAAGGTCAAGCATAGACGACATTGGTTGAAAGTAAACATCTTTACTTTGATGCTAGGGGTCTGCCCTCACTTCGATCCGGGACATGAGTACAAAGTTGAACCATAAGATGGCACTAGGCTTCGATTACATCGCGTAATTGTCTCGGCTTTTCGATTTACAATAAGCATGGTAGTTGTCTAATAGAATTTATCCATACACTACAGACTACAGGTCAAACATTAATAAATCCTTTTGTAGTTAGTAAATCATAAGTTATACCTACTACATATCTCATCTACCGGACCTTCCTTATTACACTAAGAATTGTTTGTCTAAAAATGACAATGCGTAACAACGAAATACCACCGCGAGCTTGGCTTAGCTCGCGGTGTGCACCTGTTATTTAATTTGCCCCGGCGTTGGTTATTGTTGCTGACGTCAAAACCTCGGCGCTAGGTGAAAGCCTCAAAGCTGACGTTTAAAGGATTAATTGCCGCCTTAGCTGCAGCTTGCGCTGGCAGATATAAATGGTCTAAACAGCGGAATTAGATTTCGCGGTGGAAAATAAATTTTGAATGTGAATTGTAGGATTTAAAGATAGGACGTTTGGATGAGCGCTGCTTCTTACGGTTCGCGTTCGACAAGGTGAACTCGGGAGTTCATAATCATAATCGTTTATGTTTTACAAGTGTACAAGGATCTCACATTACCCTGCATATATATAGGCACAGCAATTTCATACTTCGCGCTACTGTGCTATATCTTCCTTATAGCCTTTCTTGATTAGAGCAAAGCAAACGCTCGAGCGCTCAAATGAAACAATGTAGAGTCAGCGGTTTCGATGTATTTAACATATTAAGTAAATAATGCACTTAAAAATTCACCATATCAGTAGCGCTACCATGAGTTGACATCTAAAACTGACATAACGTAAACTATTGCTCTGTCCCTTTCAAATGCATCACAATGAAAGAGACAAAGCGATAGTTTTCGATAGCGAGGATAGTATTTCAAACTCATGGTAAGGCTTACTGGTGGTTAGATTTTTCTAAAATACCCTACTGGGTATTTTACTCTCACGCTTTGGTAAATAGTTACCGCATATGCACTGAAATGGTGAATAAAGCTTGTGTTTCACGGCCTTAGTTTTTAACGCATTGCTGAGAATTCTTTTCCTTGTTTTACTTATAGAAGACACTCGAATTGCCAGCCTCTTATGCGACCCCAGAGAATTCCGCAGCACTATTTTATTTTACTCTCCACTATAAAATGTATATAGATCCCATTTTTATAGGATAAATAAACAGCAGTGTTTGACTCTATCAGACGGCTATTGACATGGGATCGAGATTAAAATGTGTTTGCGCAGAGAATCGGTCCCAGCGGTATCTTGAGAAGTACACGCCTCCGAATATATCGCAGCCTACGCGATATACTGTTTTTTAGATAAACTTAAGTTGAGTGTAAATAACATACAACGAGGTCAAGAAGATTTTATGAAGTAAATATTTTTTTATTTATAAGTTTTCCTATAAGAACCTATTGGAAGCCGAAATGAAAGTTGCTGGTTTTCATACCTTGGTTAATGTAGATAAGCATTAGGGCACTCGTGACGAAATGTTTGAAAACAAATGCATACTTTTCACGCTGATATAAACATAATGCACGTAAAAGTGTATCATTGCAGCGGTATTTCCGAACCGGTACTTACTGTGGTGTGGTCTTCTAATCTTATAAACAATACATATATGTGAGGGAAATAAGATGGTATGGGGTTGGTGTCATGTTGATGCACGCACGTAGCGGACAATATGAGATTCTATGCTCTTTATTTCATTCACTGCGCATGCACCAGGCTTTGTCTATGGCAACCTTTATGCAACAAGATTACAGATTCAACTGTTTGAATACAACAACAGTTGAATTCAAACAGTTGAATCAGTATGAATAGAATAACAGTTGGATCTGTATATTTAGACTGAAAATGTGTTATTTCGGTGAACGCATTCTATGATAAACGCCCGGGGTTACTAATGTCTGCTGATATAATGCACATACTATATCTGTAGAAGTATATGGTCGCACATTCGAGTAAATTGTGTTTGAATTACAACGCCTGTTAGCTTGTCCAGCTGTTGTATGATTGTACGTCACACACATAGTGATCATTTACATTGTTTAAATGCATGCAATGTAAATCTTGATAGCTAAGTAAAGGGTGACTTGCACGAACTGCAGTTAAGACCATAATTAAGCATTTTGCCTGGCTTGAACAATGTTTGTTTGCGCGACTCCAATAGTATTTATTTAGGGTTTGTGATCTGGCCAAATGGGCCTTACCTAATCTTTTTAACGTTTCGCTTGTAAATATCTCCGTATAATAAAAAAAAACTGTAACTGAATTTTATGTAGATAAAGGGGAGTGTAGTAAAATAGGGTTACTTTAAGATCGACCGTAATAAATTCACAGAGGCAATAAAAATACTGAACAACTTGAAGTTTTGGTGAACCCTGGATTGGTAGGTAAAGTTTAATTCGTTGTCGAAGTCTGGGTTCCCTGATCATTATAATCTAGATATCTTTAAGGCAAGAGTGAACAGGCGTCTTCTAGGTTAAACGCGTAGCATACCTAGACCTTATCAACGCTTTCCATTAGGTGCGATTTTGGTCAAACTTTAGCCTATAATTAATAAAGAAAACGAAAATGTGTTTGAAATTTATTTTCGTAAAAAGAATGGAGTCGTTGTATCAGTTGTGCCTAGCGTTTTCTTTTCAACTGCGACTTGAATGTTTAGGTATTGCAATAGTTTAGTGGTCGTGAACGGATATGGTCGCATAGTCTTCTACGTTTATAATTTTACATGTTTTTTATGGCTATCGTGCTTTGACAAGCACGTACCTTCTAACAAATTACGTATTTTCTATAATTCTTATTAGAATCTTCTGTCTATAAGACGTTGAAAGCAAGGCCCATAATAGCATCCTCCTAAAATAATATTTCACAAAAAGCTTCCATACATAATCGGTTCTCGTTTTTCATCATGATCCTCGACCATGTGGTGCAGTGAACCTGTGCTGGAGTGATGTCCTAAGCTTATATCGATAAACTAATTATTCGATACCTGCATGCGGTATGAATTAGTACGAATAAGAAGTATTTTAGTAAACTAAGCCCTGTTAGGTACTTACAAATTATACAATTTATTCACTAATTTATAAAAAGATACCTCAAATTATAAAATCAATCGAAGCGTCAACCTTGAGAGGTACATACTTATTATGATCAAGCTATAATTAATTTATTTTTCTACTTATAAGAATAAGAAAAAAATTACATAACATAAGACTAACCACATTATAGACAATAACAATACTAAGCACTGAGACATAGAATCAATTCAACAAACAACAAAGATTATTATAAAAATAATAAATAAGTTGAAGTGAGTCTAGTAACGAAGCTAAATAAACGTTTATATATTTCCATGTTTAGTGACGAAAACTCATAATCTTGCTCATATCCATTAGCATAATGTGTTACTAAGTGAGGTCGCTAAATCACCAATAGATCCCGATACATAGCGGGATTTTATGAGACGAAAAGGGATGGAGCATGATTGGAACGCGTCGCGGAGTTCGAGAGAAAACTGACCCTACCACTGTTGCAATAAAGTACAAAATTATTTAGTTGTATTGTTCAAGTCTTTAGAGTTATGGAGTTGATTGGGAGTTAAAGATGTAAAAGAGTTAGTGAGCGAGACTGGATTCGATCGTATAGGTGTGAGGGAAATCGCCATAGCGGGATTTTATGAGACGAAAAGGGATGGAGCATGATTGGAACGCGTCGCGGAGTTCGAGAGAAAACTGACCCTACCACTGTTGCAATAAAGTACAAAATTATTTAGTTGTATTGTTCAAGTCTTTAGAGTTATGGAGTTGATTGGGAGTTAAAGATGTAAAAGAGTTAGTGAGCGAGACTGGATTCGATCGTATAGGTGTGAGGGAAATCGCCATAGCGGGATTTTATGAGACGAAAAGGGATGGAGCATGATTGGAACGCGTCGCGGAGTTCGAGAGAAAACTGACCCTACCACTGTTGCAATAAAGTACAAAATTATTTATGTAGTTGTATTGTATTTTGTTATTCGCATCAATCACTTCATTCAAGTCTTTTAGTCTTTTGAGTTACGGAGTTGATTGGGAGTTAAAGATGTAAAAGAGCGATATAACTCTTTTCTTCAAAAGAGTTATAACTCCTTAGTCTTTTTAAAAGAGTTATTTCGCGCATGTCTATCCCGATAACACACTGCAAATGCTATAGTCATTAATATCTTTCATTTATATCCTCAAAACACATACCACATACGATAAAATATACGCCCAGACTCCATCAGTAGCGATTGTGTAATGTCAGACACACACCATAAAATATACACTCGAACTCTATCAGTTATGATTGTATGACGTCTCTATCGATAACTCGGCAACACTACCGCGCGGCAGATGGTGCGCGGGCGCATCTTGCACGTGCAGCCTGCTCTGACACGTGCACCGCATACCATGCCAGGGCATACACGACTTTACCGTCAAGACCATAAGGTAATATATCAAACTCCAGTAATCCTTGCTTTAAGCACGTGTAATGAACTCTTGAAAGAAGGATATTAGTATCTTATTCGTAAAGAAATAAAGCTGTTTATCCCGTGCTTGAGCAGGATAAAGGGTCCGTATCAAGCTGTAAAGGAAATGACATCTCGCAGGAGTACCAACTTTTTATTATAAAGCTGAGTATGTTGATGTGGCAGTATTTTCTAATGAAATTCCGGCAAGAAGACATCTGTAAAGCTTTCATACAAGAATAGATATAACACGTATATATAACACATATACTGGGATGTCCGTAAAGATTGGTTTAGTAGACGTTAAATTATTTATAGCACCAAAAATAAAATTGAATCCCTGGTTAGGGCCTAAACTCATCCACATTTAAAACGTTTTATGCTAACCCTAAGGCCACGACACATTTTAGTTCTTTTTTTATGTTTCTAATGTGTACCTAAACTGAAAAGTGGCTAAATTGATTTTAAACGTTAAAACCACATTATCATATTATTCGCTTAAATGTACCCTATTTTAGTTACTATCTTAGGCTACATTTTAATAACTACATCATTTGTCACAGAAAAATAAAATTTATACTCGGTAAAAAATTTGATAACTACTTTTATATAATACTTACAACTTTCTTAGTCAAAATAAATTGTTAAGTATTTTTGAGAAAAATAATGAAGATATTAAAAGGTATTTCTTAAATTATTGAATGCTTTTAAACATAACACAATTAGAAGAAGAAATTAAAAATAACAAAATTAACAACACCCTCCCTACAGGTGCTTAAATATTCGGTTTGTTAACTGGAAGCAAGGGTTGAGGGGCCTTAATTTTCACGGGAGAAAAATTAATTTAGCATGAACGTGAAATTCGTACTAATCAGGTCACAGGAGAGTTAGGTAATATTAAATGGCCTCTTTGCGCCTTACGTGCTAGGGAATGGCTGCCTCGGTAGAAGCGTGGTACGTGAGTTACGCTTTAAAGCAAACGGCTGCGCTTTTGGTTCCACATTTCATTTCTTAGATCGGTCTTTCTTAGAAGTCTGTGTTCCCTGATCAGTACAGTACAAACTGGATATCATTAAGGCAAGAGTGAATAGGCATTTTCTAGAGAGATGTTTCCTAGACCTCATCGACAGGTGCGATAGTGGTCAAGCCAACATAAAAAAGTACTCCAAGTGACACTAATTGGAGACCCTTGCCCTAGATGAAACAAAGACCTCATAGAACCTCAAAGTGTAAAATGCGCGAAGTGCAACCATATATTTTCAAGAATCTAGAGGTCAGATTCGAACATACCTCCCGAACGGAAGGCGCACGTCAATATCCACTGAGCTACCATCGTAAACGGTACTTACTTCGCATGAAGGAGCTTCATACGAGCGCGGATTTGCAGACGAATTAATATTTGATTGATAGGCTCATCTGACAGCCTTGTGGTATCTCAGTCGGGGTTGCCAGTTGCGGAAGAATTTTAAATCCGTTATATTATGTGCCACGAAAATATTTGGGCAACTAAAAAACATTGGCTTACCTGATTGTAAGTAATCACCGCCATACATAAGCATATGCGAGATCAGAGAGATCGCTGATGCGTCGCCAAGAGCATCATTCGCAGAAGAGCGCTATTTGACATTTTCGGAATTTAGAACCGGGTAATTTGGTTAGGTTAGGTTAGGTGTTCTATTAGGGTCGAAAATAAAATACTAGACATTATTTTTGTTTTCGACCTCAACGGCATAATATTATTCGAAATTTAAAATACCTACATAGTATACAGGTAGCTGTAAAAGTTCATACAATGACAGCGCGGTTGGAATCACTTTTTCAAACGATTATACCGATGCAATGACTGCTGCCTATTATTTGCTACAGCTTAGCAGTATAGCAGTGTTAATCCAGATTGGTACGCCATTTCTTATGAGACCTAGCTCTTGAACTAGCCTAAAACAATCCATGTCCAACTTTCCGGGTGCATCTTTATAGCAGGGCCAGCCCAGTTCCATTTTAGTTTTTCTTTATTCCGAAACGTTTCTGTGATTTTCGATTTTCAGTTGCAATATTGCTCTGGGAACCCTGGGGTGGGCTGGTCGACATTGATCGATGAGCCATATTCTCTTCCGTCGCGTATTTTTGTTACTTATTTAAAATTCAAATCTGTAAAATAAAGCATTTATGTACATATCTTTATTCTTATATAGAAACTTATGATGATATTGGGACGAACCTTCAACGCTTGACGTATGAGGCAGAATCACTCACTACCAAATGCGCCATCGGTACAGTTGAATCAAAAAATAATTCAGTAACTTTAGTCGAGTACCTAGTAGATTCAAACTTCTTGATGACACGGATCAAAGGGACAGATTGAAAGCTTTTTTGCTAATGACCGCGACCGATCTGTATGGAAAGGAAACCTGTCGTCTGATTTAACGATCCATACATACGTATAAAATTCAAATACGTCGGCGGATTCAGGTAAAATACTCGACATTTCGTCGAAATTCTCGAAACGAAGCTATTCATGCCATCACACTGGTGACTTTAATAAAACTGGCTTACCTAGCAACTAGGTATTCACGTTGGTTTTTTTTTCTATCTTCATAGTGGATATCACTAAATAATTCTACCTCGTTCTTCACCATTGAAGGACAGTTTTGTTGCCACAAAATCATTTAGACACAGGACGTCAGCTGCCTACATATTCCTACATTACTAAACAGGCTACTTACCTGCCTCAATTTAGTCGAGAGTGCGGTCCATTTTGTTAAACTAGAGGCAACAAACCTGTTGGTAAGCAATCATCGCCGCCCATGAACATCGGCGAGATGTATGCCTAGCACGGACTTTATGAGAAATCGTACCGTGCCCACGCTACGATTACGCTAGTACTCAGCACGGAGCACCTTCGATGACGTATCGTATCGTACTATTTCCTTCAAACATGTATTGGACAGGTACTTTAGTTTTATAATATGTGGCCGTTTCTGGCGTTTGTGCGATCAATTAAGTTCTGTTCTATGTACGATAGAGGGAGCTTTTCAATTTTCATATTTAATATACGATACGATTTCTAACTATGCAATGTTCGTGCTCGCCTACAGAGGGATTCATTATCTTGAAGACATTACTATATTAAGAAGGTAGGCATAACTAAAGTTAAAGCATAGTAACCTTTGTTAATTTCATGCGTCTATTGTCGCCGCCACAGACATTCACCAATAACCGCGCAGCTGTCGTCGCGGGCACACAGTAACTGGCAGTAATTTGCAGTAGATCGCAGTAATTTGCAGTAATTCGCAGCAGCTCGCAGAGGCTGCGGAGAGCCCGTCAGTAATGGTGATTGCGCTGCCGAATATGTTGCTTGCCCACTGGGGTGAAAAACTAAGGCAGTACGAAGTTCGTTGGGGGAACTACTTAGTTTGACTAATATTTTCCAAGGTTTTTAAAAAAGGTGTCCAAGAAAAAAAGACACCAATGAGTGAGGGAGTAAAAAGAACTTGTCAGTTTATGGTGATTGCGCTAAATGTGCTGTTCGCCCTTTTTAGAGGCGAGGACCGTAATTACAAGGGTTTTTAAGTACCAAAATAGGAAACAACTGTCCTGTTTTATGGTACGAGAGCACGCCCTAGGTTTGGCATTTAGAGTGAATATTTAGGTTATTCAGATTATGTTATGAATTTTTATATACCTATGAAATTCATTTAAAAGAAGAACTTATATCTACCTAATGGGTTTTATAAACTCAGTCGTTTCATAACAGTTAATTATATGAATTCACCATTTTTTAAATGATTTATTTATTAGTTTTCTCCGTTGTTCCTGGTTTCCTTAATAAGTATAAGGGACAACCTTAGTTAGGGACCAAGAAAATGTAGGTTTGTCATTTTCATTTGTCACAATGTATTTATTTACTTTCAGAGCATCATTTGAGCTTGATTGGCTGTTTAGTGATAAAAATATCGAGCATTAACACTTGTTGTTCAGTCCAGCGCGGCGCCGCCTTTCTAACAAGCAAACTTTAGGCATGTGGGCAATTCTATTTCGTTGCCCCACGCAAACTTGATCAGGGAAATCTGTTAATCGAACGGTTTGTTATACTTTCATTAGGTCCCCAATGAAATTTCGCATTAATTTGTGTTTAATGTTGAAGTCGCCAAATAAGGTTTACATTTGTGGTTGATAACAATCGTTTCAATTAGTCTCTAACACATAGTTAATTACCTAATTATACTCGAATGTGGTTTCACTGAGAACTCAATTTGGTATAGACTTTATTGCAAACAGAATACAAAACGGGTTACAAAGATTTCGTACGCTTGGAGTTATTATAATTATTTGCATATTTTGAACAATCCACGCAATATATTTTTTTAGAATTGTAGCCCGTGTGTTATTCTGATGTGTAAGCTATATTATTGTAGAGTTTCGTTAAAATCCATACGGTGGTTTTTTTGCAAACATATCCATATTTACAAACTTTTACGTACATATATATTAGTGGGATGTCTGTCAGATTGTTTGACATATTTATTAATATCGAGCAAAACTTTATATTTGTTTTATATAATTCGAATTTAATATTATATATTGTGAGCAAATCCCCCGGTTTCACCATTTCAGGGATATATCCATCCACACAGGTACGATAAAATATACCAATTATACCAATGCAAGGTATTGATCGTGTTTCGATGAAAAACTCCTACGTTTTTGTGTTTTCATTTGGTACAAAACAAACTGATGAGCCTACATTTTCCTCTGATGTGAAAAATTCCTGAAGAACGATGAATATTTTCGGGTAAAACATGTTGTTTTGACGGAGTATGGAACAACATTCCATGTTATTTTGTTCGTATTCCTTTATTCTGGGTGTTTTCATGAAACTTTCTTTAGTTTGTGCGAGTTTTGAATTTTTGCTGGTCGTTAGCACAAAAATATACTGGAACTGAAATATGAACTCCTTGTTTGGTCCAATTTTTTTATTTGTGAAGGAAATGTTTATGGTAAACATTTCGATGGTTTTTATGAGCATTAGTTATTAAAGTAGGTACTGTTCATTATCATCATCAGTACTTATATAAAAGTTCTTTGTGCTTACATATATGGGCAGAGGTCACTTAGATTCAGGCGACTTGGTCGTTTGCCTTCCTTTTACAGAAAAAATAATAATTCGCATGCTACGAAGCAGAAACATTTTTTTTAACCTTCATTCCAGGTGGTTCTTTGTGAAGGGAGGGGAGATGTTGTGCTTCGGCAACGACAGTTCGTCGCTAAGTTTACTTTGGACGGCTACTTTGCTCTTCTTTTGTGAATTCCAGTCCAGCACTTGGTTGGGAATACGGTTTTTAGGGTCGATGCAGGGTATGACTTACCCAATTCCACTTACGACAAGGACTCCCGTCTTGAGCTATATTTATAGGATAATGCAAAGGTCATCCAAGGTCCAGTCGGAAAACCAGCGCTGCAGCAGCTACCCGCGGCGGTTGCAGCTTCATGCTGGAGCTGAACCTTGTTGGCTGTGACTTCTGTGTTTATTTTTTTGTCTAGATACAATTGTTAATATCAATAAATGTTTTCTTACTCTTAATTCGACAGGGCTTTCCTGATCTGCGTTGGAAATGACAGTGTTTAACCAGAAGGACCCCATTATGTGTCGTCAGCAGCGGCTGATGAACATCTGGAGTTTCTGCATGAGGGGTTTAATTTGCCTCCATGTCTCGCAGCCAAAGCATAACAGATTTAACCGTTGAATATTTAAGCCTCACAACACAATATGTCATATACTGATATTAATTTTCAAGTAGAATACGAGCGTCTTGAGTTCCTTTCATCTGCCAACGTCCCATTACCTTAGCTCCAAGCATCTACGTTATCGTATTCGTAAACAAAAACCTTTTTCATGTTTCGCAGGAGCCCTCTTGTTTGGATATCCCAGGAACACTGTAAAGCGCCCAAAACAATCCCTGTTTCGTTTGTGGGAGTTTTTCATAAGCGGTAGTTAGGCTGCTGGTTCGGCCTACCAGCTCCGCCATTTCATTTTTAACCCCCAACGCAAAAAAGATGCGGAGTTATAAGTTTGACATGTCTGTTTTACTGCATCACTACTAGCAATGTAGCTCCTGAACAGATGAACCGATTTGGAATTTGTTTTTCTTTTGTTTGAAAGTTGATATTGTCGGGCGTGTTTTTAGCTAAGTTTGATAACTGCAGCTTTAAGATAACCACCTCCACTAAATATCAGCTGCCATAGGATCAGGAACAAAATGGTTCAATTTATCTCCCGGCATTATTCAGGATGAAATAGGTCTTTGGTTATAGCAGAACGGTGGTATCTTCATCTTTACAACCGCAATAGCACACTGAGATGATGATGGTGACGTAGGTAAACAATGTCTTCAAGGTGATAAATACGTTTTTCTGATAGACTTCGAAGAGTTTTTTCTTAATTATAAACTCAAATGGCGGCGCTAGTATACCGAACCAGCGTCTAAAGACCGATGCACAAACCTGCGGGCTTTAGGCACCTAGTCCGCTATTCACGGGAAAATCCCGAGGGATTTCGCGACTTTATATAATTTTCATGACCTACATTTTGTGCAATACCAGAGCTATAATGGGGCCTCTTTTTTACCCCGCGAATAGGCGAGCCGGTGTGAATGCTTGAAGTTCAATGCACCCATTTTAAATGGCGGAGTTAATATTATTCGTACGTTGGTATGATGTAAGATGTTTTAGGTACCTAGATAATCTGCTTATCTAATAAAAATGCATTGAATGCGCCGACATTGAATATCAATGTTCCGTGCGTGGCGGCTACTTCGCTCAGCGAATTTCCACCGCTATCCAACGAGGTAATGCTGCCAGAATTTTGTGGGGACATTGCCACAGGGGCCTACTCTGTTTTAATTGTTATTGTTGGTTTGTTAGCTTTAGTTTTCGGTAATGGTTTTTGTTTTCAATCGTTTTTCTTTTTTGTCCAATTAATAATTCCGTGTTTTTGCAACATTTTTTGCCAACAAAGATTTTCCCTTGTGCTATTGAAACAAAGAGAGTACCATAAACGCCCAGATACAATCGTGAAACGAGAATAAAATGAGTTACTAAGTATTTACATACATTTAGATGACTTCCTAAACCTTTATCTCCGTTTAAGTCCCAAAGAACACCAAAACCTTTATGGGAGGTGTGTGAATAACCAGTATCTATCTATAAAATTTTCCTCGTTTGTATTTTAAATAATTTTACTAACTTATTGCGGCAAGTAACTTTATCCATCAGTGCGCAATAGCACTTATGAAAAATATGGTCTCTCTTATGCAGGCTTATCAGTTTTTGACATAACAGTAAAGACTTCAACTTAAGTCCTTAATTTCGCTGCATTCCTTGCATTTTAATTAGCTAGTTTGACGAGTTTATTCGCGCGAGAGAATTTCTGGAACCGGGACATAATGCGCCAAATGGAGCCAATTTTGCAGCCCAATCGCAATCCGTGATCGTATTTCCACGTGTTTATTCAATGGGCAACTCCGCAAAGTTGTCTGATTAATTCAGCTGTTTGACAACCGTGAGATGATGCGTCAAATGCAGGACCATTCAACCTTTAGCATTTGATGTGGCTTTGAAATTTGCAAATGTTATCGTTTCGCTACTATTGAAAGGGATTACGCTTCCCTGACTTCTGATCACTAAAGCCAACATAGTATGACTCAATTTCTATGATGGAGGCTCTTACCCTGCAGTGGCATCAGAAATAAGCAGATACGTACACACCATTTGTTGGTGTACACCAAATCAAGTCTCATTTATTGCTTTTAGTTATAGGTTACATCCAAAATCTTATTCTAGGGTCTTATGGCATAAGTACCGGGCCATGATCTGTGGTTCTTGCGCTCGATTCCTGGGTCGAACAAAAAGTATGCTTCGAAGTTTTCGAACATAGTTCCGGTTTGTGATATATTCCGCATAGGCAAGTGTAGTCATCAAGTCTAATACCATCATAGTAGCGATGACTTAATTTCTATGATGGAGGCCTGTACCCTGCAGTGGGACAACTTTGCTTTATTATCGTTTATTGACTGCGGTGGGACAGCGGGTAGATTGCAGATTAAAGTGACGGTTGCGGTCGGGGGTCGCGTCTTTGATCCTCAAATCCAATTCGTTTTGTTAACAAGAAACTATCAACGCCAGTCTCTTGTCTGCAAGTTAGCGGTTTTGCAGCCTTATGTTCTGGACGTTGTAATAGGTAATGCAATAGTCTTGTAACTTAGGTGGGTTGCTTATCTAATGCTGTTCCAAGGATTAGGAGAGTAAGCACAAATATAATATTTTACTGCATTTTTTTAAGCCTTTTCATTTAGCCGATGCATAAGACTTCTTTAACCTACAACTTGTCGTCATCATATCAAGAACCACACCATGTCCACTACTTAAGTTAGGACTCACAATGACTTCCAGATTTGCTGGTTGGAATTTGCAGCCTTCATTATTGGTTTCATAGAATAACTTTGTAATTCCAAAAAAAAATTCAAACTCTAAGCTCGCAGATATTCATGGGTGACAGTGATTGCTTATCCATTCCGTGACCCGTTTGCCTGTTTGTCGGCTCTAGCATAAAATAATGGTTTTCGCTACTGGAGAGTGAGCTGTCAAACGCAATGGATTCCCCCATCCGCACGCAGCCCGGCTAATGCACTCATGCTGAGCCGATTCCGATATCGACAATTTGCAATTTGTCACTGACGTTGATTTATTCGCGCGTTCCTTACAAAATTACTCACAATCTTACTTTCGTTAGCTATAACGTAAGAATATCAAAAGCTTTTTGTAGTCGGTTTCAATAAAAAGGTCCATTCTAAAAATAGATGACCCTATAAAAACAATTCTTGTCGAAAAAATATACAATTTGGAACTCAGTTGTTCCACCGTTAAAAGTTGTAAGATCCATGTTTTCGTAGTAGGTTTCAATAGAAAAATCCATTCTAGAAATAGGTAAAGTAATTTCATATGACGACTACCAACTCGTAGAAAAGCTAGTTTTTCAACTTTGGACAATTTTCATTTATCTTTTTTAGGATTTTAGGCCATCCGATGTCCAAGTCAGTTAGGATTTTTTTAACATGATTGAACTTTTTCGATTCTTAGCTAAACACGTGCAATACCTACGTGGCATGGCAAATGTGGTTAAGGTGTACGAACACCACAAAGCGCTTAAAGTTACACCATTTGCTGATCATCAATCTTCATTTAGAACCTATTCTCGACACATTGTTTCCATCCAGCAAGTAATATTTGCCTAGCGCTGGATAAGCGTGAAACGCAATGCCTCTTAGATGAGAACGCAATGGCTTATAGATGAGAAGACCGAGTATTTGCGTGCTAATTTTAGAGCACTCCAATTTGCTACTGTGATTGACTTTATAAGCCGTCACTACGAGTTTGTCGAAGATATAAATGGAAACTTACTGCTTCATAGGCTTAATATTAAACCTATTACTAATTAGGCATAAGCACCACCGTTTTAAATTACTTTAGATACATGTCATGTCATGTTGTAGGTAATACTTGGTATCCTTATTGACCACTCACAGTAGGAACTCAAAGTAGACACTCATAACTTTAGGATTTTTTAAACAAATAAATCTAGCTTTTCAATAATAATAGAATGTCAAGGATGGTGTAGAATTAGTGTAGATTTCAATGATTTATATGTGTGCTAATTGCATACATTCCTCTTTATAACATTAGCAAGGATGTTGGCTATGTGTAAAAAAGTTCAATTCATGAAGTTGTTGTTTTCGAATTCCTCTTATATAAACTGAAAGTAGCAATAGCAAAGAGTGTCCGGCGTATGGAACATATTCGAAATAAGCCTACCAGAAATGTTAGGTGGATAGTTATATTAATACTTACAAGTCGCACAAGTGGCTTTGTGATATCTCTTTGCGGTCGGCCGCTCTCACTACTCCTATTATTATCTTGTTAAACTCGACAACTGGAGGTCTAATGCGAATATAACTTCAACTACAAAACTACTGCCATATGTTAGTTACTGTTCGTTTTGTAAATTACCGTATCATCCGTGTTTCAAATTAACACCTGCTTTTTAGTAGACTTTGATGTTTATTTCTTTATTATTTGATTTATTTCTAAAACAAACTGTTACAAAGTGGTATAAAGAAACATTTCATTCCTTTTTTGACTTGTGTGAAAGTTGGCTTCAGTCAGAATGTTTTCTCGGAAAATTTTCAGTAAAATCTCGGATTTCCACAACCGTTCGAATATGAATTTAATCTGTTTTATCTTTTCTAATATTGTTGGCTATGTGCCAACCACCTACGACTACGAATACATTGAATCAAATTGTAGTGAAACTTTTTGGAATTTGTAGGTGGATACTCGTAACAAAACAATCATAACTCGAAAACTTGAGTCGTGCAAAGTGCACTGAAAGTTGAAACATTGTATGCTTCCGTTACCTTGGATGCTCTAACTTCAAACATCCGCAACAGAATATGTTATGTTACAAGTTACTTATTAGACGACAAATGTCAAGTTAGCGGGAGACTTTTGGCTACAGTAGTTATGCTATATCGACGAAACTAGCGCCGCAAACTATTTACATTGATTGTGGCGACAACATGATATTTTTTAAGAAACTAAAACTCACTTTCTTAAAAAAAATATCATATTGCTGGTTTAATACGGAAAATTGTTGAAAGAAGAGGTTTAGGTTGGATACTTTTAAATTGTAAAACGCATGAGTAGATAGGTATGCAGGTAATTACTTTTTGAAAAATAGCATCATACTATAGGAATTGTATTTTTAATTGACATGGTGTAGTGATCAAGGCATTAAAGAAATTAATTTATAGAATTACGTAACTACCATTTGAGCAAAAAGTCACGAGACAAACCTAGAATGTCGTGTCATATATTTTTTGACGTTCTGAATGGTTCTTCTTGTTTGGGTTGTCGCGGGGTCTTCGGGGCGAGTCCCTAGAGATCTGTTAATTTTCCGGGTTATAAAGTACCTTTTCTACTTATTTTTTGTCTACTTTATCTTTCCCAACAATGATAAATAATGTCATAATAGCGGTGCTTTTATTGCGAAGAATCGAAAATTGTTTTGACAGTAGGTCCTAATTTATAAATGATAGGTCTGTTATGTTTGGGACATAATACCCGAATAAATAACAGGTATCTGCTATTAATATTACGAATTTTGTTTGATTCGCAATACTCCTTTAATATACATATATGTATATTATATTACAAATAAATAAATTCACACGACATCTCATACATTGACCTGACTCTGTACAAAGTAGCTTTAGCACTTACTTGTGTTACAGATATCAGAGGATCACAAATATAATACCTTAATACATATATAACACCCAGACACTGAACAAACACAAGCTTAGTGTTCATCACACGAATATTGGTTCCGGGTGGGATCCATTAACACAAGCTAAATGCTAGATATTATTGTGTAAAAGCCACTCTATTATACACCATTTATTAAGAAGTAAAAAAACTTCTTTCTAGTTTATAGAGTGCGGGATTTACAGACTAAATTGAAAAGCGAAACACTTGCGCGACGTAATCGACGCCCAGTGCCTTGGTAGAGTTTGAAACTAATGTCCCGAAATGAAGTGTGGGCAGGCCACTAGGTACAGATAAAGTGGTAGCTAGCTTGTAGAGCTGTTTGTAGGCACTTTTAGCACAGGTAGTTGCACAAACAGTAACACAACTAGAAATGAATGAAGTAAGAAATTCAATGTCAAAGAGAATACTCCCATACAAAACACATGCGCTTACACATACACACACATACACTCACTTACACACAAATGCACATACGCACGCACACATAAAAATAACTACACACAAATTCACACATACACAATATGCTTACTCCTTTTATTTTTTCTTTATTTCTTTTTACATTAACTTTGTAAAAGTCAAAATCATCCCTAACCTGAATTTTGTATTTTGGACGTAAGAGACTGATCCAGCGACACTGGGAATCCTAATGCCGGAATCAGTGCCTTTGTAATATTGTAAATCATTTTCATTTTTCATTTTCATACAGTCGCTACCTACATCGAATTTATCCCACTAACACTCCGTAAATAATTAGCTACATACTTGAACGTGAGGAAAACATGGCAAGTCTAGACATGATTTGTGTAGGGAAAACAATTTGGTCTCGCAGGTATAATATTAAATCAAGTCAGGCGTGCGCGCTAAACGTATATAAATTACCTTCTTTGGCGCAGATTAAACGTCGCCCTCGGAAATGCCCGCTGACGGAACGCCGCCATATATTTACACACGCGCTTTCTTTTATCTCGAACTTTTTAATGTTCAAGATAGGTAAAGATAGCGCCATGTGAGCAGACGGATCACCTGATGGTAACGATTGCTGTTGCTCATAGACACCTGCAACACCGGTAGTGCATTTCCAACTTTTAACCCCTTTCCCCTCTATGGTAACGACGGCCTCGATATCGCAGTGTCTAAGGTGTTCGCCCGAAGCGCGAAAGATCCCGGGTTCGATTCCCGGTCAAGTCATTTTAGGAATCTACATGTTCTAAGTTTTCTTGGGTCTGGGTGTTCTGGGTTGACGCCCCCAGTTAATTATCGACACCTGGTACTCATAGTACAGGGGTTGCCCTAGTTTGAGGCCAGATTGATTGGTGTGATTGTCTGGCGTATTTATTTATTTAATTGGGGTACCTTTCTCGGGTACCCTCACTTATTCGACGCAAAACAGATTCAATGAGGCTGGTTAGTTCGTTGCAGCAGAGTTTTGCCTGATGCGAGTACAGCTGTGGATTAACACTGTTGTTGCTTTTCACTACTGTCAAAAAGCGTTATATGTTACTTTACGTCCACGAGTTTGATAGGTAGAAATCGCTACTTTTATACTCAAAATAATTTATGTGTTGCATAGCTGTGTACATTTTTGTGTGTAAAGTTTTAGCTCGGGTTTGTGATCACCGATCCGCAATAGGCAAGCGTGGTGGTTAAGCCTAATCCTATCATAGTTGTGATACCTTGATTTCTATGATGGAGCCCTGTAGTGGGACAGATATAGACTGCAATACTTTACTTTTGTACTTTTATAGCTATATAGTTTCATAGTGTTTTATACGCTTAATTGGAGAATCCAAACTCTGACATACATAGATAACCAACTTTTGTCTAATAATAAACTTTTTTTCATTTTCATAGATTTGTGACGCTTTATCCTTACTTCGTGAAACAGGCTCTTAATGACTTTTCATAATAGTCATCGGGCAGTCCTTAAGCACTGCAATAACAGTATCACAGCAACTACTCACCAACTGTGATACCTGTGACAGATTTACGAGCTGATAGGGCGAAATATGGCGATCCGATGAAACACACCCCCTGGGCGCGGGCTTTCATAGCTCGAAGGTTGCGACTCTATCAACACCAATTTTGTAGATAAATGGTAAAAATATTGCACATCGTAGAGTCAATTTTATTTTTGTACTAAAACATTTTCGTTAGATAGTTTAGGAAATTTCACGCTATAATTCTATCGAGCTTTGAACGTGATTTTGATGGCCAAGCAACTAACTCGCTCAGCGTTATCTTTTTATGTGATAGCTGGCAGCTGAGCAGACGGATCACCTGATGGTAAGGGATTGCCACTATCCATGGATACCTGCAACATCAGTAGAATCATTAGTGCGCTGCCAACATAACTCTATAAATACATAGTTACAATTATCTTACGAAGCTAATCATACGTACATAATGTATTTCACATAAGTATAAAAAATACATGTTAAGTATATCAGTGTGACACACGACGTCCTCAGAAGTTTTATTGTCTCTTATACTTTATCTTTCCTCTCTTATAGAAGTTGGAACAACTTTGCCGGGGCAATATTTCCTTTTCTTTTATGATTCATAAGTATTATAGAGACATTTCAATATTAACAACCTTTCAATCTTAATACTTACTACTACTTTCTATGTAATGTAGCGGTTTTGTGTATATCTATGTATATATAGTATGTGTATGTCTGTGTATATATAGACATACAAAAAACCGTTAAGTTTATGTTCTTAAAAAACCTAAAGTACTTTTAAACTTTTCCTGAATTCATTATGTCCTAGTGCTTTTATTTCCGAAATAATATACCACTACGACTTGGATGTTTTGGCCGATGAATCACTCTTACAAAGGGGCGTTGAATTGGAAATTTTCTATCGGAATAAGGAAATGAATTGTTACCACATCAATCGATTCAGGTACTTTGAAAACGGCATTAGTTCCAGTTGTCATCGTTGGTAAGGGACCCTTATCACACTTGTAAGTAGAGATGGACGAATTTGAATGATTCATTCGAATGATCGAATACCTTACTATTCGAATTATTCGATTGCGCAAAACAGCTATTCGAATATTACGAATGAAAATAATCATTCGAATAAAAAAATCGAATAAAAGGTAGAACTATAACAAAAAATACACCAAACTTTAAAGTTATTTTTTTTATCTTATACTGGTTAAGTAAGCATGTTACATGATGAATGATAGATTCGAATGAAACATTAGAATAATTCATTCATCATTCGAATGATTATTTTCATTGATGAATGATCATTCGATTACTAATTGTGAAATCATTCGAATAATTCGATTGTCAAGATTATGAACAATCGCCCATCACTACTTGTAGGGTACAAACCTACAGGCCATTCTGATCAACTGAACAAATATTCACTGGTGATAACTTTCTCGTTCGACATTTTGCAAGTTGACGGGTCAGCAAATCCCTATTTTTAGCGGTCCCTTTTTCCGTAGGGAAGGTATTTATTGCTCGAGTCTCGGTTGCAAATGTTGGTGTTTCAGCTTTAATATCTCATAGCCAACAATATTGTTGCGGTCATGGAATTAGAACATTACAAGAAAAACAATGTCATTGGATTATTTTGGTCTTGTCATATCACAACAACTCAGATATTGAGACCCTACAGCTATATTAGACTAAAATAAATATAAGTAATAGGAGGATTTTAGGATTGTGCTGATAGTTTAGGAATAGGTAATCAAATAACATTTTGTAAAATTGGTGATAAATTGTTGACAGGCCGGTACTTTATTATCTGTTTCTTTTTGACATAAGCTGTGTCCATAAAATGGCGTCTCCTCTTTCCCACGCTTTGTTGGTCTTTTAGCAGGGGGCATCCTAAGTCTATGGTCACGACATCAGAGGTAGGTAAACAGGATAGGGACAATTGCTTTGCTTAATCCGTTGTCACTAGCAGAGCTGTTTGAGAAATCCAATCTCGTCTGGAGACCGTTCACCGACCGTAATAGTTTCCATCCCATGTAGCCATCTGGACAGTTCATGGGCATAATGGGCGGCGTTGTATCGATCCCCTCCCCCCTCCACCCCCCTGCACGTGTCCGGCTGCACTCATCAACGCATTCCGGGAATCTTTTCATATTTCTATCGAGTGAAAATGCGCTGAGAATTCGCAAACTGACTACCTACTTTCTTTCTTTAATCTCGTAATCCAATTTTTTTCTCGAATCATTAATGCATATCGATGTGCCATAGTAAGATCGTTTTGCTATACTCAAGTACAAAATTTACATTTCTGTTTTCTCCCTGGATAATGCCGGTAAAGTAATGATTTTATCCCTGAGTAGGATGGCCGCTGTTAACCATGTCCGTATGTTTTTCTTCTATTCCTTATGTCAATTATTAAAAAAGATATGAAAGTTGAAAACTAAGGATGAAAACCCTAAAAAATATTATATACATATTCCGCTGCGTTCAAACATAAAATAATAATACAATTTTGTGGATCAAACGTCAAAGTCTTTAATCTTATTTTTTATGAAATAAGGTTTGAATCAGTTAATTTTTGGAGAACGGGGCATTGTTTCGAATCATTATCATAGGTAGTTTTCATAGGTATTTCCACTGAGCTAACACCCTTATCCGTATTCAAACTGAGGCAATTCCTGCATTGTCTCTATTTTAATTTAAAAGAAACATCTGCAATGATCCATTTATATGGACGGTAATTCTTTACGATAAATTATACCAATATTCCCGCCCGTTGCGCCGCTGATAGCATGTTTCATTCATTTTTAATTTCTCTTTTGCAAATAAACCATACGAGTACGAAACGAGTGTTGTAAAACCCCCTAAAGTCTCGTTTATGACAGCTGGGAATTTATTTATTTTTCTCTTTGCACAAATAAAGCTGTGATAAGTACTCGTACATTCTAAGTGTTGTTGGAATGTAAAATCTATCTATACTATTTATAAAGAGATAAATTCTATAGACACTGGCATACTTTATATACGAGTGCAAATCCAAAAGGCGAAACACTAGCGCGATACAATCAACACCCAACGCCATCTATTGGTAGACAGTGGAACTACTGCTCCGAAACGAATAGAGGGCGGGCCACTAGTTTACTTTAGGGAGTCTATAAGCACTGTTGGGTACCTATCTACAACCAAGGATTTTAAATCTATAAGCAAGTAAGCAGCCCCCCTTCCCCAAAGACTTTGAGGATCCTAAACTTTGACATTAATTATATTGTAGAAGGATGTAGTTACATTGTTTGTTCACGAGTCTTTCTTTGGTGTTAATCCCTTCAAGTGCCTAATTGGTGACTTCAGCCATCCTCAATTGGCAGTAGAGAGTGTATGCTTCGGTGACTGCTGTAAACACTTCACGATATGGATAAGACAAGCTCACTGCATCGCACTTAACAACATCTGTGCATTTTACAGCGATAGCAAAACGTTGCCGAGCTCTGCTGAGCTGACTCAGCGCAATATGCCACACGATTATGAGTATACCGCTCGATATCAACACTAAGCCATTTGGAAACGTGAACTTAAAGTAGGTATAGGGTATACTCGAAACCTGCAAAATCGCATATTGTAACCTCGGTAGGACGTACACAGATAGAATGTTAGGAAGACGAGCTCCGAGCATTGCTCGGGTGTTGAAGTGTGTACTTACAGAGAGCCACTCATCAGGTTACCACAACCTGTCAAATTTCCACATGGATATTCAACTTAATGTATTTGACAGTAAGATGACAATCCATTGGAGAAATTTGACAGTTTTGTATCTATACTTTGATGTGTGGCTGTATGTATAACAAGCTTACATTAACCAGTCATTCATCAACAAAAGTACAATGGGTGAGCACAAACGAGCACAGGGTGCTTGTTCGAACATCGTACCTAAACGCTCGATCGTTCGAAGCTCGCTCATACGTAACTCAGTCACACGAGTTTTGCTCGACTAGCGTAGACTCACTTTTAGACAATGAATCCTGCATAGAGAGAGCAAACAGAGAGAGCCCATGTTTGATAAAATAAAAAATACTGAAAATCTGGTTGTTCGGCGATAGTACTGAGCTAGAAATAACAGGTTTGTATTTACAAGTTCTGCCTGAATGTTTGCATTATTTGATGATATCTTGTATTCTATTGTTTTTATTGAACACAGTTATTTTTCATCGTCAAATCAAAGTTATCGAACCAAACTGTGATAATGACTATTGAATGTTTATTAAACATTTTTGAAATAATAGAAAATACTTAACATAATGTAACCAACTTATTTGTGTATACTTCTTGAATGTGGAGATCAAGCTTGATTTGACTTAGGTTGAAGAGTAGGTAAATGAAGTTAGGCCTTGTATAAGGGCATTTAGATGCAGACCCTTAGGTTTTGGGTAAATTAGATCTGTTAACTTTAGTGTGAGTGATCTCTTCTTTTTACATAAAAATGTTTTGGTGGGACTTAACGTGTTCCTACAATCCGCCAGGTAGTTCATACCCTCATGAATTCGCAGTGGATTTATTTCGTGCTCCGTAACTACAGCGTAAACTTTTGATTTATTTGTTCGCACGTCCTCGACGACGTGCCTATTTATTAGTGTACGCTGTGATGCATGGCGTTTATTTATTTTGTTAAAACATAAAATTGCGTGCATGTGCCGTAAAAAATACATACATATTTTTTTGGTTCATATGGTGCCTCAGAGTGGATAATTATGCATTGAGGTAGACTGGCTGTAACATTCAGATCTAAATATAATATATTAGGAATCTGTTTCACAATATATGGATAGGTTCTACATAATTAAGCTATAATGACAGCCGCGAAACGCAACAACAGTGTTTATGGTAGTAATCAATCAGTAGCATATAGCTTATGTAGAACTTTTGCAAAAATATTTCTATACTGTGAAACATACCCTAAAGTTAGGCATTTTTTAAATATCAAGTTATTTCCAATAGAGGTTATTCAGGCTTGTATTTTGCCACTCTTCATGTAATACAGTATGTTGACCTACCTACCTACTAAACGAATATCTTTGCGTTAATCCCCGTTTGCATTTAAAACATAAAATATTACTTATACAAGAATCATGAAAATCGGTAGGTACAGCGCTTCTTAGGTTACGTAGTGTAAATAAATAACCAAAATATTATATTTCAATGTAAGTAATAAGTATTTGTGGATAAAAACTGATCGAGGCTATTAAAGTAGGTCAGCAGAAGAGTCGACAAGAACAATCGCTACGAGATAGTCGTTATGCGTGTTATACTTGACGGCGTTTATCGGCCGGAGCAGGGCAATAAAAATAACTGCGGGGCATAAAAACGAAAAGGTTTCATTACACAAAGCAGAATGTACGTATTGTTTTACAGTGCGGTATGTTTGCGCACATATTTTTAATCATGTGGTATTCGTTTTATTTATTAACGTTTATATTGGACGCATTAACATTTTGTTTAAAATGTAGGTATATAAAATTAATTACAAACAGTGAACCACGACTACCTATTCGACTACTACGCAGTCACATAGGTTACTGGGTCGCACTTCATAGCGACACCACTGAGTTACCGGGTTGGGCCAAATATTGCGAGAAGTCTGGAAGTTGTGTGTGTACCCCAATGCCTCAGAAAGCCGTTAGTCTTGCGCCTAATCGTCGATATTGTATTTGTAAATTACTATTAGCATTAAGTTCTGTTATGTGTTGTGCAATAAAGAGTAGGTAGGCTATCTATCGCTTAACTACGGTCATGTCACTCGGGTGTCCTATCGAAATATGGGAGGGGAAGTGAGAGAGTGCATTTCTAGTGTTTGCACGCACTCTTGGGCACTATAACGTAGTTGGTCACCGTAGTCGAATAGGCTTGAGGACGTTATTATTATATCTTTGTATTAGATAACGATGTTGAGCACAGAACAAATTTTTATTTTATTACAACTGGTTTGGGATTCACAAAAAAAGTATTTCCCTGGAAAAGTGTTAATTTAGAATATGTCTGTAAACATATTGGCAAGGGCCCCTTATCCAATCAACGTGGATTAAGTTCACGGCGTCTATTTCACGCGGCTGCGGCCCATCGACGTCCCGGGTCCGTCTCTCGGGAGTTAATCACAGTACTATCAAGATCCAGCAAAGTAATACGCGATATGTTACAGAGATAAATCTATCAACCACCAAGCTGTTATTGCCCTGTCATACTGTGTATATCGGAGCAGTCAGTCAGGGCTTCCGACGTTAGCGGCGTTCCGTTACGCTATCGATTGCCAAGTGTTAATAAACTATATTAATATTAACTATTGCCTATTAGCTGCTTGCCTCTGATCACTTGTAAGTACTTCAATTTCCCAGAATCAACTCTTACTTTCTCTTAATTTTGTCTAGCAACTGGTCCGTATTACCAGTAAAAAATTATTTTCATTATGCACATTACGTAAGTTACAAGTCATCCCATTGATTGCTCGCTTGTTCTTGTTTTCGCATCAGCATCTCAGAACGAGTTCCTGCTTTTGTTGTCTATCCCAACGGGTTGTTATTTCTCTAAATATACAGCAAGTACTTTCACAATGCAGTTGGGTCACTGGCGCTCACCCCACTGGGGCTGGGAGCGACGGCCACGTGAGCCCCGTTCCCACGCCCGCGAGCGCTAAGCAAATAATAATAAACTAGCCCATTAGCTGCCCACTTGCGCTCGCCCGACGCGATACGACCGCTATCAGTAGCGTCTTCCCTTTTTGTATTGGTTTGTCTTCATGCACTTGTTTGAACACACATCTACCGTAAGGGAAAGGCAGGATTTTTGGGAAAGACTGTTTTTTTCGTAGGATTGGACATGCAAGCTTAATTCATCTGATGGTCTGAAAAAAATATTCTTAATACATTTTGGTCATAATTTCTAACGGAATCCTAAAGAAATATTGTAACTTATGTATTACTGATTTACTTCGACTGAATCCATTTATTTTTAAGATTTAGTTGCATGACTTCAAGACCAAGTCCTATTTAGAACCTTTTTATTTAAATGGTAACAGTACTGAAAGATTTTCTAAGTTAAATGAGTCGTTATACCTCCATTTAATGTGCGTGGGGCTATCCCATCTTCTCTTAAATGGTTACTAAGTCACATAGAGACCCTAATAATTCTATGGCCATAACTCTTTATTAACGCTGACGCTGGGTAAGCCGCAGAAATGGCCTACGAACCTGATTAACGAAGACAGCTCTAATAGTAATTAAATAAACTTAATGAACTCGCTTTGTACTTTTAACAACCCTCCGAATCTTATCAAAGCATCCCTTCAAAATATATTTTGCTCGCAAAAGGTAGATAAATTATGACCGTTATAAGTTCTAATGAAATTTGGTAGCACAGTTTATTCTAGACAGAAAATGAGTATTAAGGAGGTACGTAAAAAATATTCAGAAGCGATTTAAAAACCATTGTAACAAAACTCTTCGATAATTTCATAGAAGGCTGCCATAGTAGATTGAAAAAAGATAAAACATTTTCATGCTGATAGATAGACTGTAAAATAAAATAAAAAATATTTATTTCAATTAGATCTATACAAATACGACAATTTATACTGCTACTGCTGCTTGAAAAGTAATTACGTACGTAACATAGTTTGTGATTAGAAAAGGCACGCAAACAGACAATCCACTTATTGGGAGGTTGCATATTGTTGCTCAAGGATATGAGGCATGCTTCAATCTAAAGGGTTTAAACCAACATCACAGGGTGGTGGGACACTCTGGCGGTCACTTCTGTATATTGAATGGAGGAAACAGATACCTACATATGTAATTGACACCAAGGTTGATATAATAACCCAAACAGTAAGTACAAAAGAAGACTATCTGTCCGTGCTTTGGAATTGTGATCACAACAGAAACGAGAGAAATATTTTTCTATCTATTCCGTGAACGTCACCTAACTAATGTACATTTCTGTGACATCGGAATACACTCATTTACAAATAAGTGTTTGTTGTTTGCTCAGGACACGAAATTCAAGTCGGGGCAATGATGTGCCCTTGCCCTAAGGGGCAAGTTGGCCCGGCGCCAGCGACCAAGTAGGGGCGTTAAAGTAAATAAACCTTTCATAGTGTTTTGTACACTTCAGTACTAAAAGATCACTTTTAATTTTTTGTAATGGACTGTTTATATTAGTTGAAACAATCTTCATCAGCAATGATATAAATTGTCTCGCAAACAATTGGAACTTTTTTAAAGAAAGCTTTCCAAAACGCTTCGAGGCTACATGGCCCATCCAACAATATGATTGGGATGTAAGCCCTTTCCTCTTTCCAAAGTTTTAACCAGCACAAGTGCGGTTAGCATTCACAATTGTGACTCTACTGGTGTTACAGGTGTATATGGGCGGCGACAATCGTTCCCACGTTAAACTACCTATACATAACAAAGAGTTAGACTCAAGGATTCAATCTGTGAACTGACCCCACAGATTTCAAAACCCTCGAATCCCTCGTTTAATTTGCTTAGGGGTTAACTCGTAATGGCAACGACACTAACGTTCTGGCGCGTCTCCAGGCATTTACGTCCAGCCGTGACCGGCTATTAGCTCTTAGGATATCGCAGTTCAACTACCTATCACAGCTTCATTACCATTTTTGATAATCTTTAAATAGGAAAATTATGTTTGAGTTGAGGCCTCGTTCGCGTACGAATTGTCACCTATCGCAGGTTTATAACTCTTCTTTATCGCTTGTTCGTGTTTTTTTTCTTTTTTACGTGATGCATAGCACACGAGCCGACAGATCAGCTGATAATGAGTAAATTGTTCATGCTTTTATTATAGAGCCGCATTATTTTCCAATGTATGATTAAAATTTTGTATAAACCTCTCGAACAGATATTCTGCTGACCGATATCGGCTCGAATCAGGAATGGAATTCCAAATGGGGTAGATTGTGTCCAGTGCACTATACTTAATGAGCTGATGGCGATGACAACGACAACGCAGAATTGAAGATAAATTAAATAGAGCGAAGTGCTTATAAATATCGCATTATGTCGGTATTGGCCAGTGCTCTGTAAAGTGCTGTGTGATTTGCGAGTCACACTTACACCCTGTTGTTATACCTATAGGTGTACAGTCATGCCTGAATGTCGCATTAACCTCTAAAGGGCACCGAAGGAATGACATACGAGACATACTGGCCATCTTTATTCTGAGCTATTATTTTTTACGGTGTCGCTCTATGCTCTAAGGCAGGTGTATACCGCTATACACTCTTTCTAATTTAAAACGACAACTACTCATGTTTTTTTTTATATTTTGGGGACAAAAGCTTGTTTAATTACAAAACAATTATAAACTGGCTGGAAAACGAACAATAAATAATTAAGTGTGTGGGAACTGTGTCCCGAAGTTGGCAACTTTCGCACACAGGGTGTGTTTAATTAATCGTTCCGCCATTATTGGTTTATGGACTTTCTCTGTTCCCTTGAGAAACTGATAGTCGACTGGAAAGTTTGATAGCCCAACTGCCAAAATATACCGTAATTTTATTAGCAAAACTTTGAGGTTTTAACGAAAATGGTTTCAAAGAGAAAAGTGAAAGGAATTTGTTAGTGCTTTTCTTCGGTCGCTTCGATAATACCTTAAAGTTTTTAATTTTCAATAAAACGTCTTGTAAACATTAATTTCTAAATGTATTTGTCTGAATAAAAACGTTTCTAACATTTATTCTCAGAACAGAGGCCTTAATCAAGCCAACCCAACTCGTACCAATAAAGACTTTAGTTTAAAAACTTTTGAAATTATTGAGATTAAAACATTTTCGATGTGTATCAGGTAAAGCCTATAAAACTTAAAAATTAAGTGGGTATTAGAATATTTTTCAGATAAGCGACTTTATCAAATTGAGATTATTCCAAGCTGATCGCTTTTGTATGTTTATTATTATTGGGAAAGGGTAAAGTTGTTTGTTTGTATAATTCTCTCTTTCATTGCAAGATGGTGCTTTGTTTACACACGTCATACATCAAACATAACAATGTTGGTTATTGGTCTGGTTTCGATGTAAGGGACTATAACGGTTAAGACCAAGGTAGAAGGTTCAAAATCCGGTTTATTTCATAAAATCTGACAAAGATGGGTTAGATGCAGGTTCGTGAGAAAGTGTACAAACACCTACTCATGTTTTCTACCGTTTCACGAATAACAAACATAATTATGCGTAGTTATTAGAACATTTAGTGTTTGAGCACTTTATGAAAATACCCAAGAGAAGGCCCTCTTTGTATTCTAAATGCAAACATAAGCCCGCTATTTAAACTAAGGTTTATGAAACACATTTAGATGAAAAATTACTTTTTTAACTCGCTTAAGTACCTAAGAACGGCTTTAGTGAAACACTTTAACCTGTTTACATTTTCAACTTGAATTTGAGGATTATGAATGAAATCAGGCTATTTAGATATCGTTTATTTTATTAATGGCACATTTTAATTATGGTACGCTTATTTTAATTTTGTGTGACACTGTCATCTGTACATATAATGTCATTTTGTAAATGAAAATTAAAAACACTTAGGTCCGCTTGCGCACGATGTCGAAGAATAATTCTTTCAATCCGTGATAGTTATTCCCATTGTAACTAATGTGTCAAGCGATGATCCAAATGCGCAAGAAATTTAAAAAAAATGTCCCGTGTTAATGAATATTCGAGATTAAAGTGCTTAATCCTGTCATGCGCAAGTGGACTTCACATTCATACGGAACGGAAAAAGTATCTGATCCCGAAGTACCAAGCATTTAGTTAGATTACTTATATACTTGTAGATATATTTAGTAGGAATGGAAAGCTCAACCTTTGGCTCAGAAACCAAGATATCGTAGTGGTGGTATAAATCAGGTGAACGTGAGGGAAGGTGTTCCCCGTAATCCCGAGATAGGTGGGTAAGTTTAATTACCTTAATTACTTACCGAAATGGCACTATCAATTCTTTTGGCCGTTAAATGGCAGCGTTTTGTATCGGACCGTATATCCCGGGGATAGCCGCAGAATGGGCGGGCGGCGTATTTAGGTTCTCGTCTAATTCGTTAAGAGATAGAAATATTTTATTTTATTTTTATATTGTTTAATATGGTTATGTTACCTCTGTTTCCTGTCACGTAAATACCTAGTTTAGTCATAGCTATCAAAGTACCCTGCAAAACCAGGTCCTGAAAAATATTAAAGAACAATTTACTCTTAAACTATACGTAATATTATATGTACCTACTCAACTGAAGCAGAAGAACTCGTGTTGCTTTGCTGTTCCAGTATCCAGTAAAAGGAACGATATTTTGGAAACATAACCTTCCTCTTTGACACTTGATACTTTTTGGTGACTAATCTAGGTTTAATGATTGCTCAAATAATATTCTTGCATTTTAAAATTCGGAAACAATCTTGGAAAGCTTGGAAATGGAAACAAAATACGCAGCCAGCAGCCGACGCGCTCATTCAACAATTATTGCGGTAATAGCCCCCCCAGGCGTGCTGTGAATGTTTAACGGACCCCCTACAATACGCACAGGGTTGGCCGCCACTGGCGTCATCGGAACTTTTTAACATGTATTGTTTGCTACTATGTTGCCCTTATTATGGTTTTACTTAAACATGTTGCTAAGAAAATTTTGCCTGCGAAGCAAACTCAAGTTTACAAAATTTTTTTCGGTACTTAGTAGTAGAATAATATCTAGAAGGCACGTTTAGACTGTCTGCTTGTTCCGAGACTCGTCATAATATACATGGCCGTTATAAACAAGCTAGATTTTTAATTATTCACTCACGATACGCTTCATCCTTAGGTATATTTTATCTCCTGCCAATCTTCCTACGTAATTATCGACAAAAGCTACATCAAACTACAGATTAAAAATGTAACAACATAAGATGTTGCCAATAAGCCTTAATGTCGACTATAAGCTCATATTAATATAATATAAGATTAACGCTGTTTAGTAAAGTAACGAATATAAACCGTGTCGTTTATTATAATAATGGAGATTTCTTCAAATGAGTATGTCTTTAGTATAAGGTAGTAAGCAGATACTAGATAGTTAAGGTAATCAAGAAAACAAAACTTTCATCATTTGCTCTCTCTCTCTCTCCTACTGAGGAGAGAAGATATCTATATCTTTCTAGGTACTGACTTGTACCTTGAAAGGTATAGATATCTTCTGAGTATCACAAGTTCGATGAAGCATATCGGGAAGTCGCTCCAGATTTATTAACATGACAAACTTGGCCCTGACGTCACAATGCGGATCTTGGAGAGCAATTTAATTTGACAGATGATAAAGATACCAGCCTGAATGGGATCGAAACCCGATTCGAAGCGCCCACAATTCCACGCGAGTAACCAATCGGCGGAACGTGACCGGGGACTATTAAAACTTTCGGTACTTATTTCGGTACAACTATGCGATTGTACTTGGAAACCTAGATTTTGTTAGGACCTTAGGACTGTTTGAAGACTTAAGGAACTTTACCCATGCGCGATAAGAAATTTGATACTTGTAGAAAATACTCTTGACAATTATGATTTCAAGATAAGTAGAAAAAAAAAAAAGAATTCATACAATGACCACGAATTAATCATCCATGTTTTAGGACCACTGATTTTACCAAATCTTTATCTATATTATATATTTACCTAATATATATTTTTAGGTGTCACTTTGTATAGAGTGTTTGTTTTTACAATTTACTTAAGTAAGTCTGGTTGTTGTTGTCTACTTGCGATTTGACACTGGCGACGTTTATGTCGCCTGTATTTAATACCGAGAAATGGTTTCCAATTTATAAAATTGTGAGTTAGAATATTAGATAGATAGATATTTTTTATTGCACAGAAATAGAATACATGAGTGAAACAACAGCTATAGACAGTACAATATTTATAAAGATAAGTAAGTAGGTAATGTACCTACACTACTCATATAAAAAGGTTTGACAAAAGCGTCCTTTCTAATGTACGGTAGATTATTTTTCGGGGCGCCTAGATTATTGTGTGATTGACACAGTACCGTGGTGAGGTTCGTCTTACGACGAAAAAGGTGTATGAGCCATCTATATAAAATAAGGAGTAAATAAATAGGCACATTAAATCCAGGTATCCATGCCACCGGTTCAATAACCTGTAAACAATTAGTGGTGGCCCTGTGAGGTCTGCATCCGGCTGTCAGTTCGTGCTATACGTTCCTCATCTGTTGTTTCCGTACCACTGATAAATCTTGCAGAACAGACGTCAGGTAGGGCTCTAAGTACCTACTTAATTGTGGGCAACGCTCACGTCGGAGGAGTGTGGCATAATTGATATTAAAACACGTAAAGCATTTTTGAAACAGGCTAAGGGTCACGCTCATCAAGAACGAGTATAGTTGTTAAGTGAAAAGTATCATAGTGGAAGATCACAAAAAAGAAATCATGAAACTACGTCTACTCACAAGTCAAAGTACCTACTAATATCAGTAAATACACCAACTCTCAACTTTACATCTTTGATTCACATAACTTTAGACATCTATCGGTGTGCCATATAATAGGACTAAAAGCAAAACAGACCCCATATTTTGACTGCGTGAACTTTAGCTACCGCAAGGATATATTTCACCTGTCTCTAGACTTATGCCAAAACTTTCTATTTGTACAACTTTGAAGAATTTACTGTCGTAGGCAACCTGCGATATCTTCACTATTCACTTTGTTACGAGTCAATCAACTAGAAACTTTGATACCCTCGTCATAAGAGTTATGAATGATGCTGATACTTTTGGTTTAACATTTATAATAATAATGTCCGGGTCCAATAACGTTTTCCCAAAACTAAAGCCAGATTGGTTTTCCTCTAACAAGATTATGGACTTATTTTGATTAGATGTTTACTCAATACTTATATAATATTACGTTTTTGAATGTGTGCGTAACATACAGTCCGTGGTTGACCGTGGTTGTATTGATTCCTCAACTGATATTGATATATGGTGTTTGAGATATGATATATGCTGAGATTCAGTAAAATAAATTTGATTGCATTGTCTAAGTATTCCCTTAACCCTCACAACTTCAATGGGATACATTGAGTGACCGGCCGCAGGACCGACGGTTTCATATGCTCTCTGGGGCTGGGGCTCTTGTTCGTAGAAGACCACCCATTTCCTGATTGAAACTAACACTAAAGCACATTGTCCATAGTCATTACCGTACGGCAATACACACTACAATCGTCATTTGTCAATTGACGGTCACAAAGTTGCATCTTGCGTGGGATCAATAAAATTTGTATCCACAAAGCGTACCTATATCCAACGTGCAGCAAAGGGTCAGCACGTTGAACGATCGTCCTGCATTCGCCAAGCATTCTGGTAAATTAGGTATCGTCGATATTGTGCCTTAGAACAGAAAAACTAAAATTTTCGATCGGTCCCCAAGCGCTTGCAGTCGCTTTAAAGTGCAAACTACTAGCCTATATACGTTACGCAACCGCGGCAGTTAACTGAGATATACTATTTAATGAGTAAGTAACTCCACGAACATGTGAGTCCCACGAAGGGTTTTAATCTTCTCTAATTACCCAAAAAGGCATCTTAACAAATAGCATCTTCATTGCTTATCTGATAATTGCAGACCGAAACACAGAGTCAAGCGGACTTAATGGAGTGTCGCGAAGCATGCGCACCCTCCAAATGAGTTTTAATCCCGCGATTAAGAGGACCCCAGGCGCGCCAACTTTTCACTAACGACGCCCAGATCATCCGCTAATGAGAGGGCTAAGGGTAAACCATGGGAATTATAATTTTTATTGCAGCTAAGTACTTTTTCTTCGTGTCAAAGAATACCTTAGTAGGTTTTACCAAAATGACGTCGTCAAAATACTTTTGACGGCCTCGACGGCGCAGTGGCAGTCGCCCGAAGCGCGAAAGGTCCCGGGTTCGAATGCCGGCCAAGTCAATTTAGGAAACTACATTTTCTAAGGGTTTTCTTGGGTCTGGGTGTTCTGGATTGACGCCTCCAGTTAATTATCGTTACCTGGTACTTTTACTGGTAATACCTACGTGGGTGAAGTGAGTGGCATGGCACAGGATTTATAAAGAAAGTACTTGTTACTTTGTGACAATTTTTTTACAAAACAATTCATGGTTTCGTATTGGAAATCATCTCAAATATTTATTTGGTAACCGCAGTGACCTATATTTAGCTTTCTTTCATCGTTTTGCGGGTACAGCCTTAAACATTCCCTTTACCTCAAAAAGGTTTTAAAAGCCCACTTCGTACCCGTTCCGTCCGTTATTATTTCCCCATCAACAATGCCTCAATCTGTCTAATTCTGTAGAGTATACAATAAATAACTTGTGTACCGTAATCTGCCCGATTATACAGGATTCGAGTCGCAGAAAGTTTGCTAATGACGGCAGAATTATAGGGCGGACGAGACCGATAATTCCGCTTTGATGTTCGCCGCGCGGCTGACCGGCGGCGGCGATGTTTACTGCCCTAAATAGGGAAAAAGCCGGGTGAAGGAGGCAGGAGACAGCTTTTCTACCTTTAAAGTAATTTTGCTGATGATTTAAATTGTTAGAATTGAGCTTTCATTTCTGTTTGTATTATAATACGAGTACTTATCTATTTTATTATTATTTATAGCCCGTCGTGTCCCACGGCTGGGCAAAGGCCTCCCTGCCCGTGCTCCACATTTCACGATCCTGGGCGACTACAATCCTGTTGGGGCTACAGGTGTCGAGCTCATCCCGCCATCGCCTCCTCTCGGTCTACCTCGTGGCCGCCGTCGATTTTTGGGCTCCCACTCTGTATTCACTTATCTATTAAACAAAATAAAATATGAGTACAATATCACATATATGTACGTTTTATAATCAAAACAGTGATCTCTTAAAAAGAACAACATCAATTATGATTGCCATCACGTGTCAAAACAAACTTGTAGCAAACAGTAACCATTTAACGTAGTACGGATGATGTTGTAAACTTCAAAATCGTTAACATACCTTTGTCATTCCGCGCCATCATTACCTTTGAACCTTTTCTTTAATCTCTTTGAAATTAAACCCATTGGCATTCTTTTAACCCCAACATTCTTCACCTGAACGATGGTCCTTTCTCGTTAAAGAGACTGTTACCTTGCTTTATAATTTCATAAAACAGTGGAACGTAACAGTTTCTACAAAGTGTTGAAAACGCTTCTGTGAAGTTAAGAGTAGAGCTCTAATCATGATACTTGCCGAACAACTTTTACGAGAAAATGTAAGTTTCATGTCAGAATTTTGCTTTTTTTTAAAAGTAACTTTAAGTTCGAAAAGATGAAATTGATTTTAATTCAAGAGCGAGCTCTTGTAATAATATTAAAAGAGCAAGATATTAAGATGTCAGGTGTAAGCATCCAAAATATTTCTATTAGATAGGTACCTACGGGCGCAAAAAACAAATTGTTTATAGCGCAAATATGTCGTTATTGAAATTTTCATTTTAGTTACAAAATTGTATGTTTCATGTGAAGTGATTAACTAAATACAGTTAGCTACTTTGTCATTATTGTGATTAGTAAGTAAGTACGACATTGAAATATTTAAGAAACGAGCCTATACGTTTCTAAAATCTTACTATTTACCATCAGGTACCCGTTTACTCTATTTCTAAAACGATGAAAATCTTTTATTTTAGGTTAGATGAAAACAAAACACGACCTCTTCCTAAAATAAGTATAATTATTTTCGCTTAGGAGACCGCGTCATTGTACTGTCACCAGTGTATCCAACCATTTTTGTATTTCATTTAGTGGAATATAGAATATTCTATTTTCAGGCTATAGTTAATAAACTCGCAAACAGATTAAACTAGAGCTAACAAGCCCCGAGTAACGAGTTTTTGCCGCCTTCACTCGGATGCGAATACTGTCGAATGAGCAAGCTTGCAATAAAAAATTACGTGCAGCGAAAATAATAATTATATTTTGTTATTATTATATTTGATGCCAACAGCCAATTAGTGGAACTCGCTACCCGCCGATGTATTTCCTGAACGTTATAAACTGAACCTTTTTAAGGCCAGAGTTAATAGGCTTTTAACGGGTAAGTATGCAATATGCATGGCCCACCTCATCTTCACATACCTGATTTAAATGATTGTCTGTCTTGACATAAAAAAAAGATATAATAATTATGAGCCTGTATCATTATTTCTTCTCACCTACTTACTCACTTAGGGATTTGAAAAACTTATCGTGAAATTAAATTATCCGATATTGTTTTACTCGTAATCAAATTATCTTATCATATTATTGACTAGTATTTCATTTCCATTTTGCATAACTTTGATGGCTCATCATATTTCATATACAGGGTGTATCTGTAAACATTTACATCCCTTTAACCACGTGTTCTATCAACTATTCTGAACAACATTTGTTCAACAACTTTTCTAAATTCTTCGAAAAATTTTCGACTCCCCATACAAAATGACCAAGTCACGTGACCGACTTTGTATGGAAAGATGAAATTTTTTTATGCGAATTTTCAAAAGTCATAGAACAAATGTTGTTCAGAATGGTTGGTAGAACACGTGGTTAGAGGGATGTAAATGTTCACAGATACACCCTGTATAGAATTTCAAAACCAGACATTTATAGCTTTTGGCCCTATGTCAATTTGAGCTGGTATAAAAACTCGTACCAACTGAAAGAAAGGACAAAATCGACTTACAAGGTCTTTACTAAACATATTTGCGATGTCAAAGAAATGCTCGTAAGTAATAAATATGCAAATGAATCTCGTACCAAGAGGTCAAGCCCCCATACCGCAGTATAATTTTAGGCAGTAGGTAGACATGGGACTTTTTGACGCGCTGTCCTATGGACTTGTAAACGAAAACTCGATATAGAGTACCCAATCAGTGCGACTAGCGGCGTACGTGTGGATCGTGGCAGAGTATATCGTCCCCCACCCTGAACTCTACCTCGGACAGTGTTAGCGGCCCTTCGAATCCATAAGTTTATCGAGCTACTGACTATAACACCACTGTTTAACACTACGAATATGAAACGAAGTTACCGCTGGGCGTCGCAGACCAAAATCAATTTAGAGGGCAAAATCCTCTTCACCATCGAAATCTGCCCTCCACAATATCGTCTGTGAATATCCAATCTTTGCTCCAGTTAAGAGCGGATCAAACTATGTTATGCTACGTTGCAAATTGAATATCATAGAGTTCAATGTAATTTAAGTGTAGAAGTTCTTGATCTTCTTTGTCAAGATGTAGTAAGTGATCCCAATTTGATTAAGAAAATAATTATTATGAACAGTGAAATAACTCATTGGTTAGCAATTGTTTTTTGCAGCTATACTTAGTGATTGCTGACCAGTCATTTATTAGGTAGGTTGGATTAGTTTTTTTTGCTGACCTTTTAAAAAGCACCCATTTGATTAGGACATTGCAGGCTTGTGAACGGGCCCTTCATACGCAGATCGTCACTTTACCCGACCACGTCTGAAGCCCTTAGGGCAATTTGAAACTTAAATCCAAGGCTTTAAAGAACACGCGATAAAAAGAAGAAGAATTGAAGGTTCTGTCGGTATCCTAAGACGGGGCCGGTCCCCGTACCAGGACGGTACTGGCTGAAATCCCTGAGTACACACAACACGAGAGAAAGCGCTGATGTTCAGCGAATTTTAAACGGTGCATCTCATGCTGCACTTCGGGTATTTATGCTAAATGGAAAACAAACAAGCGCTTTGGTCACCCCCTGTTCTATAGCGTCGTAAAAATATTGCACAATTTTGCTCAAGTTGCATTTAACATACTGGCTCTCAAGGGATTAAATTCTTAAGTTAAAAGTCCATGATTAAACTACTCATAAACTAGCATTTTTACCAATAATCATCATTACGTTTACTCATTAGAGTTTATGAGATGGATCCACTCTTTTCACAGTGTATTATTATGGAATATAGATGCCTGAGCGTATGTCTGCTCGCCAGATTGGCAGATGCAAGCGCGACAGACATTCTGTATTACGAGTCCTGTTTTTTTTCTCATTTCAACTCCGCATGAGCGTGTAATGTGTGGTTATGACGTCACCCAGTGCTATTTATACGCGGATCACTGTAATGCACCTGCCGAGAAAGATGTGGATTTGTTTTATTTTCTTTAGGGATCTTGCGGTTTGGATGTATCTTTAACTGTACGTTGGACCTCGTTTTACTTTAAACCGCAAAGTTTTTTAACAAGCAAAAGGCGTCCTGAAGTAGAGCAGCGTTCTTCGCTTTTCGTTACCAGGTTTATAAGGATATATCATTCACGACAAGCAAATCAAAGAATACATAGTGAGCTTTGGAGCTTCTCTGGTATTCCTTAAGCTGTTTTTCTTGCTTAGGTTCTGTATGATTATGCAAACAGATCTCTGGCAGACAATCCTGATTATCCATGGGTCAAATATCCACGAAGTCTGTAATGTAGGAGATGTTTTTGCAGCTTTTTTTCGTCGAAAATAGTTCTCACTCACTATTCCGTTTTTATTATTTCCCATTTCCACAAATTGCTATACCGATGCCTACGAACAAATTGCTGAGCGGAGAATCGATTTATGGCAAATCTTGTCTCAATAGTTGATCAATTTGGCTCAAAGCCCCCGTGAAATGCCCCGCCGAGGAGGAAACCCCGCTTTCGTCAGCTGAGTCAGCGGCCTGTTCTCAATGTTCTCTTAGATTATATTATACAAATATTAAATGAAAACATTAGCCAGTAGCAGGTACAGCCTCCTGAACAGATTTTTTATCTTTTTTTTATTATAGGATAGGGGGCAGACGAGCAGACGGATCACCTGATGTTAAGCGATTACCGTCGCCCATCAGCACCTGCTACACCAGGGGTTTTACAGGTGCGATGCCGGCCTTTTAGCGAAAGATATGCCCTTTTCTTGAAGGTTTGTAGGTCATAGTGGTCCGGAAATACCGCAGGTGGTAGTTCGTTCCATATTTGCGTCGTACGCAGCAGAAAGTTCCTGGCACAGCGCACAGTAGTGGACTGCCAGCCATCCAGCTGAAATGGAATCAACTGCTGTCGCGTGGACGATCTCAGCGTGTTATTCCCAGTTGCATGCACAGCCATCGCTTTGAAGTCCAGAGTTAATACTTTTGGTATTCGATCTTAAAAGGACTCAAGATGAGAAATATTTCGAGCATTGACTGAAAGAAGTAGGTCCTAAGATATATCTAGCGCCATAAGTCAGAAAGTTAACCCAGTGTGGTGTAATTTTATAAGTGTGTAAGTGACCGGGGTTGATACACGCTGATAGCACATGTCGTTTGATCCTAGATCTGATACCGTACGACAGATCTCCGGTTTACGCTAGGCTTAGCTAGGGTTCTCACATCCTTTAAGTTCAATTCGAATCTGCACAGTAGGTAATGTAAGTGACCGGAACCGATACCGGCTGATAGTAAATTCCGTTTGATCCCAAATCTGATGACGCACGACCGACCTTCCGCTTACATTAGCCTTGGCTAGGGTTCCCAACCTCTTGTATCTTTACAAAAATAACATTGTGTTTCCGACTTCTGCAGTGTTGCAATTGATCACGCTGTAAAAGCACGTAAAAGAGTTTTCTAACTTGTGAACAATAATAGTATATCCAATCATTCACTTTATTATACACAAGTGGCCCGCCCTCACTTCGCTTCGGGACCGTAATCCAGAAATGAACCAATAGATGGCGCTGTGTCCAATTACATCGCGCAAGCGTTTCGCGTTTTCGGTTTACCTATAAGCCTTGTCGTTGTCTATAGAAGGTATCTCTTTATAAATAAATAGTATAGATAGAAGATGTGATAAACTATTAGTTAGGACAAAGGCATTTGTGGCTTGTGTTCAGATTAAGAATATTGTGTTTCTGTGGAATCATAAAAAAGTAATAACATGACTACCCTTCGAAAACCCCCGGGAATTTAAGCGTAGGTCCCGCATAGAAACGGGATTAAACGCGAAGAGGAAAACCTTCCATGAATACACAAGTAATTCAAGTTGGTGTAAATATTCATAACTAATAAAATCAGATCTACCTACGTACGAGTATTGAGTCATTAAGTGGTAATTATTTTTATTGAGGTCAAAGGTAAGTAGTTGTTCAAACATTAACACACACATGGATAAACGTCAAGAAAGTGTTTTCTCGAACTCGAACCAATGAAAAGCCTATTACAGTAGACCGGTAGAGTCACAAGTGCACACCCAACCTTTTTATAAGTACGTACGTCAAAGTACTAATACGTAATACATAGTTTTTTTTTGTACAATTTAAAATGGCCTATATCCTTTCTATTTTTTTAGATTTAGCATAACATTACACATGTGAAACGTTTTACCAACTAGTTTTACTCCTAGTGTAGTACAATTTCAGCTGGTTTGGATGTATCAGTAGCAGATCAATGGAATAGTGCAAAAACCTTTAGAAATCCAGACGAGTGACAACCCTGTTGCTGACCTAACTCAACGGTCTCCTGATAGAGTCAAGCTCAGTGATTCTCAGAGACTGACAAACGGATTCCAAAGTTCCAACACAGGACTCTACGTTGATTGCGATTCCTTAATAATTTTAACCGAAAAAAGGAGGAGGTTCTAAGTTCGTAGCATCGGGATGTTTTAGAAAAGAAAAACCATTCGTTTTGCGAACTGTAACTACGGAGATTGGATTAGTAAAGTCCAATATTTTTTTGATAATGCTCCAATTAAAATACACACCGATCTTTTAAATTGAAGCCTCAAACCAGGGTGTTAGTTTTGCTATGAATAGGTATACTATTCAAGCACAAGGAAGAAGGAGGAAGAATTGTTTTACAAAAGTAAATCATTTTATTGTGGTCAATTCTAGTTTTAATAAGTGACAAACGTTTCTATAAAACCGATATTTGTGTTGGATCTCGGTGCTTGTGGTTACTTCGTTGTTCCTTTTTCGATAGAAGAAGGTACAAAGGAAAACCTTAGTTTAGATCAGGACAATGTGGTTTTCACAGCTTTTTTCATTTAATGGCGAAGTATTGGGGTGAAAAAGTTTATTTATTGCCATCGACTCAACTTGAGATATCCTTTGCAATCCCAGTCTTCGAAAATAAAAGTTTTTCTTATGATTCAGACCGACAAGCAAAAAGAAAGAAACATTTCGAGCATTCCCGTTTTTTGTGTATATTAAAAATGTCTTTCTGCGGTTGAAAGGGAGGACATGAATGGGGCTAAAAGGACCAGGACACACCCGCGAGCCATCCGCGCGCCCGAGCTTGCCAGGAGGACACTTTGTTACCTTTTTAGTGATTTCACATGATAGTTCGTACACACAGAAATTCTCGTTTAAAAAAGCACTATTTATTTGTACAGTCAGCCACATCAAAGTATACAAAACTGTCAAATTTCTTCAATCGACTCTCATCTTACTGTAATACATATTAGGTTGAAAATCAACTGAGGAAATTCGACAGGTTGTGGTAACCTGACGTGTGGTTGACTGTACCTACATCTGTAAAATTTTTTGGGGCTTGTGAAACGAAAAATTTGTAGATTAAACGTCAATTTATCTTTGAGATAGAGGTTTTGATTCTGACACGTGCTTTTGTTGATTGTACTTCCTCAATCAAACATCCGTTCGTCACGACTTTCTTTAATTTACTACCGATTCCATCCCGATATTTTGTCCTGCGTCGAACCCTGCTAATTGAAATCGGTACCTAAACATCGCAGTTCAAAATATCGGTAGGCGGACAATACTCCTAAATCGGACACAGGGAAAATAGTTCCCACCAGATTTTGAAACCTTATCCATCACGACATAAGAGCGAAATCCAATGAAATTCTTCAATGACTCATATTCGATTAAGGATTATTTTTGTACGTGTATAAGTTGGCAACATCGCCCGTCCTAGTTTTAAATACCCACAGCCTACGAGGGCTTGCTTACTCGCGTCCTCGCATGAACATCACATGTAATTGCGTTGTTTGGCAGACGAATGAGGCTCTACTGAGCCAGTACCATGCTTGTGGAGAATGTAATTTTAAAACTTGACTGCTCGGTAACTCATTGTCTAATGTGGTATATTTACGCACCCTTTAGATTAAATCGTACATTTGGGTTTATACTGTTACATTTGTGATTTTACTGAGAGCGATTATATCTCAGTGGATAAAAACGCGCCTTACATACTCCTTGCTAGCCATCGTATGCAAATCGTCACTCCATCTGGCTTAAGGGCATCGTACATTACGTATACCGAGTTGTGCTCTCCACCCGAGAACTCGTTTCATCATTTTAGCCAAGACTGCTGGACATAGGCTTCACCCAAAGTTCTCCACATAGATCGGTCCTGTGCCACCCGCATCCAAGGGACTCGAGAGTATTAAAGTCTACATTTATGATATGTACACATTATTATTATACTAATATTCTTTTTTTCTTTTACAGGTAAGATCATCTTACATTTTCTACTCCCGCAGATTGGTAAGTGCTTCTTAAAATGTAGTGTGATAATCACTATACTATTATATAGGTTATAAATTATATTCCTTCTGAAAATGTGAGTCCTCCTAATAAACCGAGGGTGATACCGCGGGGCAAAGCTAGTCAAAAATGCACTCTCGTGCTAAACAGTCCAATTCAAGTTGTGCACTCAACCAACCCTTCCAACGGCCCAATAGTCCAAATAAAATTACTTCTTTCCCGTTTTATCTTTCCAGTACATTTCACTCAACAAAGGAAGTAAACATGTAACGGAGTTCTTTAAATTAATTAATTAAAACACGAAATAAAAGAAATGTTAATTATCTCGATGGTATTTTTGAAATACTTTGTACAAATTAGATTTTACATCGCTCGATTGTTCTTAGGAAAAGTGATAGGTACTTAACGTCGCGTTATCAAAATATTATTGTTGAGTTGCAGAAATTTAAATTAATCCTCCATTAAAATGAAGTAGGATTACCTGACATAAGAGCCTGTTTACTTGTTTAAGTAGGTACATTATTTTATATTTATACTATAGGCAAAGACTTGACCACAATCGCACCTGATGGAAAGTGATGACGAGGTCTAGGACGGCACGTGTTTGCCTAGAAGATGTCTGTTCACTCTTGCCTTAACGATGTCTAGATTATAGTAGTCGGGAAAAAGAGACCTCAGCAGGAGTTCCATTCCTTTAATGAAACAGATAAGGATAGGTTTTCAATTCATGAAGATTTTAGTAGGATTAACTACATAACCTTTAATGCTTTCTGCAACTCACGGATAGATAGATATTCCTGTCATTATCTTCACGTGTTTACATCCATGATATCAGGGGAAACCTGAGCAATTCGGTCCTGAGAGTCATAAATTATTTTACGAGTAGGCCGATAGCCAACCCTTACCCTATTTTATAGGTCAGCCGGGCTAACATGCGCGCCACGAGATAATTTCTCGACACTCGTATTGTGTCGGCGCAAGTAGCGTCTCGCTCACCTGACGAAGCGATGAGCGGGATAGAAGGATGCGCTCTCGCAAATGAGAGTCGACAAAATTTTGTCACGGTGCGCATGTTAGGCCTACTGGACGCATGGCGCGGTGGAGAGTAGAGAAATTAAGTAATAGAGTCAATAAACTTTATAATTCCCGATTTGAATTAAAATATCTACGGCCTCACAGAAAACCAGCGTGAACCAACGCATGCGCTGTTTCGCGGGGTGAGGTCACCAGAGGCCTTATTTTGGGGGAAAGGGAAAAGTTTGGCAGCGCACTTGTGACTCTACTTGAGTTCTGAGCCCTATAGTCATCTTGTTTGTCGCCATCTTCCTCTGTTCGCAGACAGTCTGGCGCAGTCTGACACTGAAAAATGAAAATGAATTTGAATTGAAGTCCATGGGCGGCGGCAATTGCTTACCACCAGGTGATCCGCCTGCTCGTCTGCTACCTATCACATAAAAAAAATCATCTGCCACGTGATCTGATTCCCTCTACCCTAACCTGAACTTACATAAAGTATCTTCTATACTATTTATAAAGAGATAACTTCTATAGACAACGACAAGGCTTATAGGTAAACCCAAAACACGAAACGCTTGCGCGATGTAATTTAGCACAGCGCCATCTATTGGTTCATTTCTGAATTACGGTCCCGAAGCGAAGTGAGGGCGGGCCACTATAGTCTAATAAAAAAAAGCCAAGGACCTTTCGATGTGGAACCCTAAAAAAGCAAGCGTCGAAGAGATAGATTGGGCAATCTATCAGGAATTTTCTGTCTTCTCACACATGTTCGCCATTACTAGCGGCTGTAGGCGGGCGCAGCGGGCAGGCATTACTCACCTGGAAACCCTGCTCACGTCAATGTCAGTTTGATTTGCAGTTTTGTTGTTTTTCCGCCAATACCATTAAATAATAAGTAACCTCTACTCACCACAGAACCGGTGAGTAGAGGAACAAATTCCATCGCCTGATGCATTTCAAATGTTTAAAATTAGTACGTATTTAGTGATTTTTAGTGTGCTTTGGCGGATAGAGATCGATGGAGGGACTCGGGGGAGGCCTTTGCCCAGCAGTGGGACAATATAGGCTAACATGAAAAAAAAAACTTAAATATCTACTTGGGGCCAATTCTCGTGTACTCGACATTGACGTCGAATTTAGAGATTTCATACATTCGTCCATACGAAATTCGGATTCGACTTCAATGTCGATGCACGAAACTGGTACCTTGTCCGTCTTTCTCACTTTTCGAGGACTTTAGACCGTTAAGATCGTCCACCGAAGCTGAATATCGGTTGGAAGGTTTTATTTTAATTTATTAGATTACTGAATCAAATGTTCAGAAAATTTTAACAAAATATAACAGGACCGATTGACCGGACATGTTGAACACTTGTGTTTGTTCAGTGTCAGGTGGTAATATTGTATTAAGTAAGTACGAATTATATTTGTGATCCGGTTGTCTGATATTTGTAACACAAGTGCTTAAGCTACTAAGTACGGAGTCAGGTCAATGTATAGATGTTGTGTGAATTATTTATTTATTCCTTCATCTGTTCGCTGGTAACCCTACCTTAGCGAATTGTTTTCTGAATTGGATTACTGAATGACGGATTACGTTGGATCTCCGCTATCGGAATAGAGAATCTTTTTGTTCCGAATTAGAGGACACTACGGAGGAATCTGTGATCCGCGAATATACAGGGAGGTTGCCGGCAGC